>JAECUM010004467.1:0-66555 GCA_016617855.1 Megalonaias nervosa
CTTTTTGGTCTGGCGAACATTCTTTCTGAATGCCCCTATGTGGATACCCTTCAGTGAGGTCACAATGTCACGAGCTCACATCACCCTGCTGTTTATTTTTGGACGGCACAAACATAAACTTATCCTAACTTATCCTAAGGGACGGCACAAGCATAAACTTATCCTAAGAGACGATACGAACATAAACTTATCCTAACTTATCCTAAGAAACGGGGGATTTGCCTACGTCCAACAGATTTTTGTACACTCTCCCCATGATAACCCCGAGTTGAGTGCAAAAGTACACCCACCACGTGGTTACATGGTGGGAGAGTGTATTTTTTTTCTGTTGGGGTTCGCACTCCCAATTAAAATAATTTTTTTGGTAATCCAGAGCCATACCCACCGACATATGCCAGTGATGGGAATCGAACCACAGACCTTCAGTACGAGAATTCCAACATTCACGCATTGAGCTATGAAATCCGATTACATATATATGTTTAAGAAATTACTATATACTTACCAGTTGCCTAGTTTGTGAATAACATTTCTGAAATCTTACATTTATACAGAAAAACGAAGTTAAGTCTATTTGTACAAAAAAACGAAATACCGTCTATTTATACAGAAAAACGAAGCGGCTGTTTACATTACAGGCAGGTCTGAAAAATCAATAGGTGGGTTTTTAGCAAGCCTATAAAGAATCAGGGAATTCCATTTAAGTACGGCTTTAGAAACAGACAGACAGACTAATAAGCCACAAAATTGCAAATAATTTTGCCAATCATTTAACAGACAAAACGAACTAACTAAAATCACCGGCAGCGCTTTATTACAGATAGTTTGTAAAGATTCAGGGAATTCTGTTTCAGTACAGTTTTAGAAACAAACAGACAAAACGAATTCACCAATCACCAGCAGCGCTTTACAGACAGTCTGAAAAATCAATACAGTGCATTCGTACCAATCTAGAACAAGCTGAACGGTATTATCTCCCTTCTAAAATGCCCAAGTGCTAAAGTATTAATTCCATCTTTACAATATCTTTTATCATCAAAACTACTAAGTCCACGTTTTATTATTGTATCTGTCTCAAGCTTATGAAGATTCGTTCTAATGACATTTGTCTTAATAAAACTGATATTATTGTTTAGCGCGGTTTTAAAATCATTAAAATTCATCATCTTTTCCACATATCCGCGAGGGATACCTTTCGCTTTCTTTGTAAGTTTATTATCATCTAATATCACAGCGTATATCTTGCTCCTTAATCCAACAAACTCTCTCACCGGCACAAACATAAACTCATCTTTCATTTTACCAATAACTTTTTTATTCGTATTATCATTAAAACCACTACCAGTCGGGTAATCTGATAAATCAAATAAATTTTTATTGTTATAAATATCCTCATAGACATCCTCACATTTTATATTATAAACCAGTGAATCGGTATCAGTGAATAACAACTCTGAATCTGGCCACTGCTTTTTAGTAAAATTATAGTGAAAATCATACATTAACCACTTTGATATATCAAGTACAGCTGCACCAACATAAATCGGTTTATTTAACTTTAAATTTATCTTTCGTCGTTGTATTGCAACAAGATTTTCATTAAATATTTTCATGCTGACAAAACCATCACCGTTAACTAATTTATTTCTGCGACTTACATCATTTACGATTTCGATAGAAACTCTTTTCCTAATGTTCTCCATTGTCTTACCAAACACCGAGTTATTCATTAATTTGAAAAAGTTTTTCTCAAAGTCGGTCTTAGCCACAGCACGAAGTTTGGTATTTAAGTCAATATAATTTGACATCCACATCAACTGATTACATTTTAGCACGCGATGGACTTTTCTCAGAATTAGTCCAGCATCTACTGCCTGTTTTAAATTTTTGTAATGTATCACGTAATTTCTTTTATTTAGCAAATTTGGAACTAGCTTATTAACAATCGAATTTTTTGCTGTTGTCATGGCTCGTTGCTCAGGTGATAGTAAACTGTAATCTATCATCATCAACTCGTAGTCGTTGTGTAGATTATGTAACGAATTAGGGTAATCTAGATCGACTTCAACAAAGTATGAAATATCGGTAAAATTATCATTATTTGTTTTAGGTAAATCTTTTTCAGTTTCTTTAAGAAATTGATCTGGAGATATCCAATGAAATCCACCGCACGGCATTGGCTCTGACATGGCCCAACCATAAATATTCACGCAGTCTAGATAAATGGTATAACTTGACGGGAAATTTTTATCATAATTTTTTATATATTTATTATTAGCTACTGCATATTTTTTTGTTATAACGCTAATTCCGCCTCTGATACCTTTTTCAATATAGTTAAACATATTAACGTCTGTTAAGAGATCTAATTCTATTTTGCTTGTTTTTAGTAGAGCGTCCCACGACATCTCGGGAGCAGAATAATACCAGCAGGGATCTAGTCCATAATTACTGTAGCTTGCTCGACGAAAACTTTCAAAAACATCTGCTAGTAATAAAACATCTGTTTTCAAATATATATCATGATAATCACCAAATGTTTTACAACTAAATTTATTCCAAATATTTTGTGCATATTTATATTCGTCGTCTGACACATCTTCGTTTTTGAGCTGCGAGTAAAATTTATCTTTGTCGGGAAGAGACGTTTCATCATATCATGCTCCAGTCGTCGAGATACTCATACGGAAAGATACCTTTTTTGTCAGTAGATTAAATTTATCACCAAAGCAACTTTGTAAATTATTAAAAGTGCTACAACCTTTTACGAGCTCGTCTAATGATGCTGCCATGAATTGCAGACTGTCAATAAAACGTAATTTACCGAGAGTAACTGACATATAATTTTCAAAATTATTTGGAATACATTTTATCTTATTATTTAGTTTTAGTTTAGATTTAATTTCCTCGTTACCAAAAGCTTCTACAATGATATGACTGTCATAGCCACGAAAGTTATGTAAGACGACAGGAATAAACTTTGGTGAATGAAATTTTAAATTACAATTATTATGAGCCGCCCCTCTATATTGACCGGTCAGATAACAGTGATCACGAACTTTATCATGCACTCCGTTTGAGTCTAATAAAGATTTTTCGCAAATATGACAATCAACTGCTTCGTTAAATTCAAGTTGTTGTTTAGATGTTATTTTCATTGGAGCTGTTTTAAATAATTTGCTAGAAATTTTATTAACATCGTCTATCAGATTTTTTAGTAACCATACCGCCGGACTTTCAGATTCACTATCTTTACATTTATATAACTTAATCGGACATGAAAACTTATCGTCGACGCAACAACCTACTTTATAAACTACTCCGCATGGAACATGTTGCTGTATTTTTCTTGTACTCGATTTATTAGGATTATTTTCTGCGCCAGCCACTGGAACGAGTAAGCACTCGAAATCCGCATAAAAAACGAAAGGTATATTTAGTTTATGATCATAATTTTTAAATTTTAAGACTTTTTCTTTTTCGCTTGGCATATTTATTCTTTGAACGTTGATACAGTATTTAATATGTTCTTGTAGTTTTTCATTTTTAGAAAAACCCTGCAAACATTTATAACAGAAATATTTCTTTTTCTATTTTTATTATACTGTCCGCCAACTAAGCCGTTAAAGTTTTTTATCCAAACGTAATGTCCTTTATAAAATAATAAATTTATTGTCTTTTGTGTAGCAGTCTCTGAAATATACCATGGGTAAACATTTTCTCGCTCATCTAGTCCGAAAACATTTACTGAAATATTGTTTTGTTTTTCAAACTTTGTATCTGATTTTCTGCAACTGGAAAAGTTATTCCGTTAAAATCTAGTTCGTCTTTGTATGGCAAATACTTTTCAATTCGGTCACTGTGGTCACTCTGTGGATGTCTCTCCGACAAAATTGACCAACGAAAACATTGGTCGTCGTTGTTTTTGACGTTTATACAGCATTTTTTATTTTTAATTTTTTTTGGAAGATCAACGTAAGAGCTACCCAGCAGTACGTTATATTTTCCGTATGAATTAAAACTTCCTTTATCATTTCAAATTTCCAGCCTGACCCAGATGAAGTAAATTCCTCCAATTTTTTATTTATTTCTTGGTGTATTTCATCGGCGAATGTAGCAATATTTGTTCCGGTTATTATTTTTCGTGATTTAGCTGTTAAATATGGCTGAGAAAGTTCTTTATCAAAACTTGTATTTTCAAAAATTATATCAAGTATATCTTTTTCGATTACATGTAATTTTGATAAAATCGTATGATACTGAACTATTAGTTTGATACTTTTATGAGCTGTAAGTTCTTTAGATACAACAGGCTGTAAAAGATGATATAAATTTGTAGAGTTAAAATTTGCTAAAAAAATTTTGATCATCAAATTTGTAACTGCTGTCGTATCCGGAAAATGCACTAGCAATTTTTTTCTGTTTTGATAATGCTCTTTTTAGCAATATTGCGCAATTTTAACATTATATATAGTATTTTTATATTTAATTGATTTTTTTAAAACTCATTTTTCAATTAGAGATATAAAATCCCTATAGTATAATGACAGAAGTTTTGAGATATATCAGAATGACAGCAACCGAGCAAGAAACTTATCATATTCACTCAAAGTACAACTTATATGCTGCAAATGCACTTGGTTCAGTTATTAACATAAAATCTAAGAAATCAATAGGAAAACCAACACCAGCTGGTATGATAATTAGTGTAAAAGGTGATGATACAGATATCACCGAAATGTTCAGAAAAGATTTTATTTATACTTTGTTTTGCGATGAAATTTTAGCTGGACAAAGAGTCTATAGAGTCAATAATTCGATTACTGATGATAATATTGAAAATTTAGCGTTACAAGATGAATATCAGCCTCATCCTGTGTTTGATTTATATGAGGCATCTGACAGAGGAATTATACGAAACAAAAAAACTAAAAAAGTATTAGGAAGTTTGCAAAATACTGGCTATTTAGGTTTAAGAGTTAGGGGAATAAAAGTAGATTTCGTTAATTATTATAATCACCGTTTTGTGTTTGAAACTTTTAATAAGACAATTCCAAATAATTTAGTTATCAATCATATTGACAGCATTAAATCTGACAATCGCATTGAAAATTTAGATTTAGTAACATATGAAGAAAATAGTAGAAGAGGAAATACTGGTGGTATTAGATTTGCTAGATCAATTAATTCAGTAAATATTGAGACTGGAGAAGAAATAAAATTTAAATCAATAACAGCTGCTGCAAAACACTTTAACATTAATAAAGCTAGAATAAAAGATGTTGCGGATGGGGGAAGAAAATCAACAACGTCAATGTCAGCCTTCGACAGATTTAGTTTCAGATATGATGATTAATTATATTTCGCAATTCTGTCTTAGTAAGACAGCTGTGGGCAAACATCAGAATATCATCTTTATCAAATTTTAATGTTATAAATGAACTTTCATTAAGTTTATTTTTTTTCTGCCGTCGTTAGAAGTATTCTGTCATTTTCGCCCTGCATTATATTCACATTAACCAAACATGCACTATAGCCAGACAAACATTTTCGAACTGCCTCAGCTAATTCTCTGTAATTTAATATATTAACTTTTTGATGATATTTAACCTTAGAAATTCCAGTGGGAATTTCCGGAGATTTCGTTTTGCTGGCCATTATTATTATAAATCAGATAAAAGTATATTATAATATGAACTTGATTAAACGACTTGCTGATATATATTCGGAAGATTATATTCGTCACAAAATTACAAGTAATTTTACCAATCACTAACGATAAATTTTCTAGCTATAACGAAGACGATATTTTGTACAACAACGAGTCCGACAATGAAGTAGTTGCTGTTGTAGATAAAAAAAAATTACAACAGACCAACAACTGGACGATATAATGTTAAGTACCATATTGCAAAAAAAAATAATAAAATTTAATTTTACTGTTGCCGAACAACAAATATTTTGGAAGCTTATCAAACCTTTTTTAAATCTGAAAATAACTGGCTATCAAAGAAATATAAAATATGATTTTATTTTTGTTAAAATATTTAATTTAATGCCAGTTGATAATACAAGAAAATTATATTTAATTTCGTTATGTAAAACTATCAAATGTAAATCTGTATTTATGAAATACGAACAAATTTATAATAACATGACTGGAAAATTCTAATTTTTGTATCACCATAAAATTACAAGTAATTTTGTATCGACCGAGTTGGCACCCAGCTATTAAATTTATCACTATACCCGCGCCATTTAACTAAACTTTTGTTGCCGCGTTTTCGGATAACTTTTTCAATAACAAATACGTCTTGGGGAGTTTTCTGAAGTTCCTCCTCGTAAAAAATACCGCTTATAGGCTCATCTAATAAATCTTTTAGCGCGTATGTCACCGGGATTGTTAAAAGTACTTTATCAACAACAAATACTTCTTCGCTCCAGTTTGGAGTAAATCTCTTTTCAAATGTTTTTTTCGTCAGAGAAATTCTAACTCGATCATCAACTTTAAATTTATGTCTTCGATACATGTTTTCGTTTGCTAATATCGGACTTTTAATTGCGTCATTCGGCGACATTTTAATGGTTCGATGTTACGTATTATTATATTCATCAACAATGTTTTGTAAATTGTCAATATATTTACTCGTATTTTTAACTGTCAAATACTTATGAATTTTTTCATTTAGTGTACGATTAAATCGCTCGACGACAACGCTTTTACCTTCACTTCCCGTAACATATTTTTTAATGTTATTTTGGAGCAAAAACTGCTCGAACTTTTTATTAAAAAATTCTGCTCCGTGATCAGTCCAGATTCTATTTGGTTTTCTTTCTGTGTTTGTTATTATTAACTTTAGCGCATCAGTTATTGACTTTCCAGTCTTATCTGAAACTGGCACACTAAAAGCATATTTACTAAAGATATCTATGACATTAAACAAGTATTTTTTTTGGAGAGCCGTCAGCTCCAACGTTAAATTCAGCAAGATTTGACACATCAACTAAGTCTATCGCCCAGATGTCATCAACGGCATTTGCGACAACTTTACGTCGCGGAAACCTTTTTTTTTTGGGCCTATGTAGCTCTGACGCTAGCGTCTTCGCCGCAGCAGGCTATTTTATCGCCGCAAGATCATCATTACCAAGTCCAGACTTTCCAAGTCCAAGTTTATATTTTGCTCCAATAAAACCCTGCACCAACTTTCTGTCAATATGTTCTCGCATACTTGCCGGTTTCATATCACGAAGTTCGTCTAACATTACTTTCTCGCAGCTGTGTTTATTTTGTTCGTTGTCTGGAAGTTCAATGTCTCTGTAGCAGATATCATGACGCATAGCTATTGCATCAACTTGATTGTAAGGCTCTTCTCCTGGCAGCGAATTATCATTTTCATCTAGTTGTTTATCAAGAGGATTATAAGGTCCGGTATATTTATGGCCTGGCAAGGTCCAGCCGCCTTTTGGTTTCGGCAATTTGCCAATTACTTTATGTATATCTATACCAAAACCAATTATTTCTCTGTTGTTACATTGTTGGCAATATGTGACAATTTTATTTTGCTCGAGACATAAATCTCTATCGGAGTCGCACTTGCATATCATTCTATTTATTTTCAGATTTATAATAATATTTGTTTTCAGATTTATAACAATAATTGGCAAAATTGCAAACTTAGAAAATTATTTATAATTTTCCCAATTTTGTTCAATCGTCTACTAAAATAACCTTGTCAACGCAACCAGCTCAGGAAAATTTCTTTAAAAACATACTTTTTCTTTTTCCACAAATTGCGCAAATACTTTTTAGCATCATCCTGTTGTTCTTTGTTTTTTCTGTTGTTTCATTGATATTTTCTGTTTTAGCTTTACATTTGAGACAATATGTTGACATTATATATTTGTAATTTAGATAAAATTAATTGTAAGCTTTAGGTAGCTTTACAGAAATTAATTGCAAGCTTTTAGGTAGCTTTACAAAAATTGGCAAAATTATTTATAATTTTGTGCAATCTCATCATTGGCGTGAGAAGGATGATTGTCAAATTGTAAAATAAAATTTAAAAAATCTGAGTCCGATCTCCTGACGTTGTCATTCGCAGAGTTCTTCAAACTCGCGGACATCTGTTTTATAAACATCATGCAATAATATCCAAAAGAAGTTCCAATAGGTTGAAGTTGATTAGACGAATAATTAATTACTTTATATATTTTGAGATATATATTTTTTAATTACATCACTTGGTGAAAGTCCAAATGAGCCAAAGTAATTATTACCGTAGACTGCTACCCAATGTGTGCCAGATCCGTCATTAAAATCTTGTATATTTATCACACACGAACCTAGCGACGGTGCCGCAGCAGGCAATTTTATCGCCGCAAGTTCATCTTTGGAATAAACTCCGTGGAAATTTTTTACTTGTTTTAGCTTATCAAGTATATCAAAATTACTTAACGGGGTCGCATGCCCGGTAATGTTAGCCCTCGTCCTATTCCCAGCAGATTTGGCAGTAGACTTCCCGCCAGTCCCGCTAAAAGCGGAGATACCGGAATAAATCCTCCTTTGGTTGTTCTTCGACGTCGCGGTGTCATTTTTTTTTTTTTTCCTTGTTGTTTTTCTTTTTGTTGTTTTTTGTTTTGGCATTTGGTATTTATCAGTCACATAAAATCAAACTTGCAAAATTGGCAATTTTGTTACTTAAACTAAAAAAATTAAACAAAAATTTTTTTATACCACTGCCCTCAACTGCTTTTTTCGTTGCGCCTGATACTGCTCCAGACGCTGCTGCTAGTCCTAATGTGCCTAACACCGGTAAAAGTTTTGGTAATAACGTTCTGGTCATTACAGATAGTGCCGGACCGAAGAAACCGCCGTGTTTTGCCATCGCAGTTACTTGTGTGGCACTTAAATTTAAAACAAACGGTTTGCTGCGGTTATACTTATTTACTTGTTTTTTGGTTAACATTAATTTTGTTAAAGTACCTAAGACACCTGCGTTAGGGTTGATTTTTAATGATACCTGCCTATGCTTTGCAACAGCAACTGATAATTTTTTAACTTGGCCATCAGTTAAATATATTTCTTTTACAATATATTTTGTCATTATATACAGATTACAGATTAAACTTAGAAAATTCATGCGAAATTGAAGATTTAATTTCGTAATTTTGCATTCAAACTTGTACTGACATTTTACCTCCAACAGAATCAATCGTAATAGATCTGTCGCTGATCACTAACGCGTACACATACAACGGTGCTACTGGAACCGCTCCACGTGCCCAGGTAATTTCAATATCAGCTGTTGAATCAACTGCTCGCTCGCTATATTTACTAACATCAAAATGAAATATTGGATAAAGTGTACGAAACTCCTCTACTGATATCTGAGATCCGTCTCCAACATCTTGATATTTTTGTATTGCGTCGAGTAGGTATGTATAAGGTCGAGTAACATTTTTATTAGCGTCATCGGTAAAATTGCATTCTATAGCTCGTTCTGGATATTGCTTTGAATTTAGTCTAGCATGTATTCTTCTGACATCAACATTATCAAATATTGCATTATTTTGTTGTTGGTTACCACGTCGCGCTTGTTGCTGAAATACAACAAATAATTGTCTCGGTAGTTATTCACTTGATGTTGTTGTGACTCGCCATGTGTAGTCGGTGGTATTTTGAACAGCTGTTTGATATATTTTATGTTGATGAAAATGAATTTCGTTTGAGAGTTTATCAAGTGTATTATTTAATTCTGACGCTTTGTGACTGATAATGTCATTCGCGGGATCCATAGCGCAAATTTATTTATGATAAACTGTACATCAGCTCCGCCTGACCTAAACAGGCAGTCGTTTTGTTCTGCTCGATCTAAAATAAGCGTATGTTTAACTCCACGAAATACTTTGTTGTAATCGCGACAAAAGCCGAAAATCATACTTAATGGCAGCATCATTGTAATATGGCGTGATCCTTCTGCAAGTTCCTTTCTTCTAGCAAAACCTTCATTGTAACGTACATTTCTTAAGCTAATTGTCGCGTTAACTAAATCTAACATTGCAACACCGTCTGCAGCTGCTCCTGGCGGTGTTATACCAAGATTATTACAAGCTGCAGTAAGCGAGATTCTTGTAGCGTCTTGATTAGCGTTTACGGCTGGTGCGGCTATACCTAGCGCGGATGCGTTAACAATAAGAAAAGTTCTTACACTTGGAAAATCTGCAGCGGCATCAGCTCCGTGTACTAAAACACCTTTCGAGAAAAGTTCGGTCGATTCAGCTAAACCACGTCCAGTATCTTTAAACCACATCATATTAGTTGCAGTTGATCTGGACTAATCGTCGGAAAATGAAATAATATTTAAGATTGTACTTGCAACTTGTAAGTGACTTGAAATATCCTCAACAGTTTGATTGGCCAGCTGATATCTGGCACTTTTAAATAAACACCAGCCATTATTTATAAGAGCTACTTCTGTTCCGGCTGCAATTGCAACAGGTGGATTAGCTATTGTCATAATCTGGCCACGAACTTCCAACATTGCCTTGTGAGGTAATAAAAATACATCTTCGTCTCGGGTATTAAATGTTCTAACACCAGCTCTATTTATCTCATTAGAATTTTCGTCGAGATACTCAATATATTCAAATTCTGTTACGGTATTGTCCTTGTCATAAGGTTCTGTTAAATCGAGATAATTTTTGACAGACATTTCTTATTTATTAAATTACATAAAATTGGGAAAATTATTTATAATTTTCTAACGGCGCTGTTGCTTTAGATATTAACTTTTGTATAATCTGCTCGCCCTTTGGTGATAAAAGTTTTTTTGTTCTTGTTATCATAGCACGTTGAGTTTCTTTTGTTGGAGCGATTTCTGATATAACTTCTTTGATTGTTGGTGGTTTCTGAGTAATTTTATCGGTTATTTTTTGTCCCACTGCAGTACCGGCTGCAGATGCGGCTCCAGTTGCAAAAGCTTTTGACGCGTCTAGTGCAATTGGTGCAACTTTATGCGCTATTCCCGGAACACTTTCAATAATTTTAGCAAATATATTTCCCAAAAATCCTCTGACTATTTTTCTTCGATAAAATTTTTTTTTTGTTTCATTATATCTGAGGTTGCATGAAACCGAAGTCAATAACTTTGTTATTGTCAATCACGAAGTGATTGTACGTAAGTGCAAATAGTAAGTGACAACCTCGTTATTCAGATCCAGCTGTCGTCCAGATTGATCTGTCAACTGCATATTTATACTCGTTATTTGATTTTCAACATTTAGCGGATAATAAACAACTTGTCGCGGACTAATTTGCATGTGCGATCCCGGTGGAACATCTGGCGAAAAACTATATATCGTTTGTCCTTTACTACCCTGAGCTGAGTAAGATCCAGATGCAATGGAGCAATTTATCAGTATTGTATTTACGTCAGTTATATTTACCGGAAAATCACCGTCAAATGTTATAGTTTGTCCTAGTTCAGATCTATATTCTTTACGAGTAAATCCAATCAGCGACGCTATGTTTTTTTCTAATGAAAAATTTACCTTAAAACCATTTTTTAATGTTATTCTGGCGCGTAAAGTATTATAATTTGGTGTTAGCTCAAAATTGTCAGCGTCGCTTTTATCGAAAAAATGTTATTCTTTCGCGTATTGTCTTATTTAAATCGGTTATGTTGTAGGCTCCTTGCGGAATATTAATTATAACCCAACCACGGTGTCCGTTGGGGGGAGTATAGAACGCAAATTCATTATTAATACCAGTTTTCACGTTAGCCATGGAATGCCAACACGTACATGAAATTAGTTCAATTTCATACTGTTTTTCAGTATCAAGTTGTATTGGCGGAATATAATTTACTGAAAAATTTGCGCTATCTTTAGCTAACGCGGCCGTACTATAGTCTAGTAATAATGTTGTTGACGTTAATATATATAACATTTTACAAAATTAAGTCGCCTTGTAAAGTTTCGTATTCATCAAATGTCAATAAATTTTCCGATCTTAAATGATCAAGTATATCAATAATTTCATTATCAATTTCAGCGCCAACATTTCCGGCTTCCATTGATGATATCAGCAGCATTAATCTGCCTATCATTTCGGCAGTTGATGCAAATATTTTTACACCTGTTCCAGTTATTTTACTTTCAGTTTCCCCTGGCGATGTAACTAGTGGTTGTTCAATCTCTGGAATTAAATATTTTTTTTTTTTTTTTTATAGCATTTTTTATGCAATTTATATCATTTATCTTAAATTTCCTATGGAAATTCCAACTTTTACCAAACCCTGTTGGTCTGTTCTCAACCGCTGTTCTAAGAAATACATTAGAAATAACACCGGCACTGATTTTTTTTTTAGTTAATTCAGTCATATGATCTTCCTCATTAGTTGTTTCTAATTCAATATTAGACTTTTGGCCATCTGTCATCATTTTATTTAAATCAACAGTAAGTTTATCATACCTTTCTTTTGACCAAGTTTTTATATTATCAATATTATTTATATTATTTTCTTTTAAAAATTCACTATAATTATCATCAGTTAATTTATTATGTGCTTTCTCTCTATAAAATTGTCTTTGTTCTTTAGCATTTAAACCCCTTACTGTTAACTCTACGATTTTTTCTTGTCCTTTTTCAATATCTTCTATTTTTTCTGATATTTTTCCCAAAACAGTCCTAATTTCATGCGAAGTTAATTCTGCTAATCTTCTTTCAAGTAAAAGTGGATTATTAATCAGTCGATTTAGTTCAGTTTTTCTAGCAGCAGGATCAGCAATATTTCTTACAAGTGCCTCAGCTAATCTTTTTTTTTTCCCTCGTCAGATCTACCAATAATTTTTGCGGCAGCTGCTTCTTGTTGTTCTTTAAAAATACCGACTAAGCCTTTTTCCTGTAGTTGCTTAACTTCTTCTTCTGACAGCTGTTTAGTTTCAGGTTGTTTTCCAAGTAGGGCCTCAGTAACTGGTTTGAGAACTGTTGCCGCTGTTTCCGCAGCAATTATTTGTCCACGTCGTGCTTGCTGTACTCGCTTCTTAAATTCTGCTTGAGACTGAGCAAGTTTTTTTAGATCTTCTATATGTTTTCTGTATTTTGCTCGTTTGTCCATTTTAATATATATAAATTTTATATAAAACAAAATTGGGAAAATTATAAATAATTTTCTAACAGATAATTTTCAATATAACAACGAAACATTTTAGTTGGATTATGTGCTAGTTTATCAAACAAGAAAAAGTTATTTTTATCCGCTGTCGCTTTATGATAAAGTTCAATAAATTTATCTTTTGTCACATCACCACATTGCTCGTTTGCAATACTTCTAACGTCAACATTGTCCAATCCGGGAAATAATATAAAACAACCAGTATTTCGCCGAATAAATCTGTCAATATTATAAAAACCTTGAGCTAAATAAACAGAATTACATTTCTTATTACGCGATAGTGAAAAATACGGTCTTATTTTATTCATCTCTACATTATTTAGCGGAATAGCGTCAAAAACTACTATCTTATGCTCGGACGAATCAAATTGATTAACTGGAACAAGATCTTCTGGTCGTCTGATAATAAAAAAATCTTCACCAGCATCAAGATCATCACGAAGTTTGTCATTATATTCGCTTAGTAGCTCGTACTTATCTTGCTGTGGATTAATTGTACAAATATAAACTCGATCGTAATTAAAATTATCGCTCAGTAGTAAATTCATAAGCAAGTTTGTTTTCCCTGATCCAGTTCTTCCAACAATAAGATAATGACAGTCTGGAAGTTCATTGTTATGTTTATGTTTCACCAGCCGCTCTGTATCAAAATTTAATATCGGTGACGACGTTGTCGTTAATTTTGCCATTGTTTGTTATATATTTTATGTTATATTAAATAAATAGTGAGCCATTAAACAAAATTTGGAACAACATTAGGAGATTCATCGGCCATAATAACAAACGGCAATATTGATTTATCATTCTTTATGTTACGTATCGGCTCGTTCAAAGTAACACAAAGAAAGAGTGACTACAACAAGCCTTGTAAATTTTAACAAAAATAATTTATTTCCCTAGAAAACACGGTGAAAAGGTAAATAGATGGGAGTAGAGTTAAGGAAGCTCGAGCTTCAGAATCAAAAAGAACAAATGAGATTACAATCCGAAAAGGAGGAGAAAGATAGACAGGAAAGAGAGAGGGAGAAAGAAAGACAAATAGAAGAAAGGGAAAAAGAAAGGCAAATAGAATTACAAAAGGAACAAAGACAAATAGAAGAAAGGGAAAAAGAAAGACAAATGCAATTAGAAGAAAGGGAAAAAGAAAGGCAAATAGAATTACAAAAGGAACAAATGCAATTTGAAGAAAGGGAGAGAGAGAGACAGATGCAAATTAAAATGAAAGAATTGGATCTGGCAAGTGACAGGCACGATTCCGCTTCTCGTGCAAATTCAAATTTTAACATTTTAGGAAATATCAAGTTAGTTCCCCCTTTTAGTGAAAAGGAAGTAGACAAATATTTTATACATTTTGAAAAAGTTGCTGAGAATTCGAAATGGCCAAGAGAGTATTGGACTCAATTATTGCAGAGCGTACTTTATGGCAAGGCCAGAGATATCTATATATCTCTGTCAGTACAACAAAGTTCTGATTACGATTTGGTTAAGTAATGCATATTGAAGGGTTATGCATTAGTCCCTGAGGCTTATCGGCAAAAGTTCAGAAACTATAGGAAAGATGCTAGACAAACTTATGTTGAATTTGCTAGAGAAAAAGAACAGTTATTCAAAAGATGGTGCTTAGCCAAGAAAATGGAACATGATTTTGAAAGTCTTGAACAATTCATATTACTTGAAGAGTTCAAGAACTGTGTCCATAGTGACATTAAGAATCATCTTGAAGAGCATAAGTTTGAAACCTTGGAAAAAGCTGCTATTGCTGCTGATGAGTATTCCTTAACTCATAAAGTTCCTGCTGTAAGCAAATCTTTCACTCAGCAGTCTACTGATACAAAGGTGTTTCAACCAAATACGACTCTCAGTAAAACTCAATCTTGCACAAATTCTAAAAATCAAGCCTCTGAGAGACTTGATTCAAAATCCTTGTCTATTCCTACGTGTACCTATTGTAAGAAAAAAGGACACGTCATTTCTGATTGCTTCAAATTGAAATATAGGTATCAGAATCAAGATAGACCTATCCCAAACGCTCTTATTTCTAAGAGGTCAAGGTCACGGTCATGTATTGAAAACAATACATTTGTTGGGTTTGAAAAACCTCAGTCTGATTGTGTTATGGAGAATTTTGAACCATTCATGTCGAAGGGTTCTATATCAGTCTTGGGTGATTTGGCCAATCCTATCCCTATTAAAATTTTAACGGATACAGGAGCTTCTCAGAGTCTTTTAGTTTCAGGTATTTTGCCTTCTTCTGAGAAGACCTGTTCTAATGAGAGTGTTCTCATTCAGGGAGTAGAGTGCGGCTTTGTTAATGTTCCTCTCCATTCTGTTAATTTGTCATCAGACTTAGTTTCAGGACCTGTGACAGTCGGTGTAGTGTCTACTTTACCCGTTGAGGGCATTCATTTGTTGCTAGGCAATGACTTAGCTGAAGACAAGGTTGTGGTTAATCCACTTGTAACTGACAAGCCTTCTTTGGATCAGAAAGTTGATCCTATTGAAAAAGAAATCCCTGATTTATTCCCAGCTTGTGCAGTTACCAGAGCTATGTGTATTCCTTTAGCTGACACATGTATTGGTCAGGATTTTGATCGGGTCACTTTCACTTCTAATTTGGATCAGTCGAAAGGTATTGATCATAGTGATCCTCTTTTGAATACTCATTTTCTTTTATCTGATCAGGGTGATAAACGAAAATCACTTGTCGTCGAACAGGGGAAGGATCCTGAGATCTCCTGCTTGTTTCAGCGGGTCGTTAGTGAAACTGAAGCCACTGAAGTACCTGACTGTTACTTCATTAAAAATGGAGTCCTTATGAGAAAATGGAGACCTCTCGAGGTACCTGCTAGTGACGAATGGTCAGTAAAATATCAGATTGTGGTTCCAAAATCTTACAGACAGGAAATACTTAGTTTGGCCCATGAAACTCCTATGGCTGGTCATTTAGGGATAAATAAAACGTATCACAAGATCTTGACTCACTTCTATTGGCCAAAAATCAAAAGTGAAGTGTGCAAGTTTTGTAGATCTTGTCATACTTGTCAAATTATTGGAACACCAAATGAAAAGATACCTAAAGCTCATCTGCAACCAGTTCCTGCATTTGACGAACCATTCAGTAGAATCATGGTAGATTGTGTTGGTCCCTTACCAAAGACCAAGTCAGGCAACCAAAATTTGTTGCCCATCAACAGTGCGTCAACAAGCTTTCCAGAGGTAATTCCTTGGAGGAATTTTACTCAATTTGGCCTTCTTAAATTTGATCAATCTGGTCAAAGGTCAAATTTCAAGTCTGGAATGTTCCAGCTTGTTAAACTTGAATTTGGCATTCCGCAGTTCAAGTCAAAAGTGAAACTATGGTTTCACCGAGGTTTACTAGAGAGAATTTTTGAGTCCTGTAATAAAGTCCATTCTCTCTTGCTCATTCTGCAGAATTTTCTTCAATTAAGACTTTATGGCCTTTACAAAGTAAAGAAGAAAGTGAATGAGTTAAATTGTAATAATTAGTACTCTGGTCTAAGTATATTAATGGAGTACTACTATTTTCAAAGAAATAGCCAGGTAAATCATGCAATTAATTTAGTTGTACCTTTTCCACCAGCTGAAGATTTCAATGAACGAATTCGATTGGATTCTACTGATCTTGGAACAACCAATCTTCGGAATTCGGAAGTTATGGAAAATCTGGACCAGAAACTTTCTCATTTACAAAATCAAAAAAAAAGTGAACTTAAACAATTATTGTCTGAATATGAACACTTGTTTCCAGACATACCTACAAGGACAAACAAAATTTTTCACGACGTTGAAATAGTAGATTCAAAGCCCATGAAACAACAACACCCATACAGGATGAATCCTTTCAAACAAGAATACCTGAAAAAAGAGATTCAGCATTTACTGGAAAATGATTTTATAGAGCCCAGTAAGAGTGATTGGAGTTCACCGTGCATTCTTGTTCCGAAACCGGATAAAAATTTCCGAATGTGTAGGGATTATAGGAAGGTGAACAGTGTGACAAAAGCAGACTCATTTCCATTGCCAAGAATCGATGACTGTATCGACAAAATTGGAAATGTCAAATACGTCACTAAATTCGACCTTCTGAAGGGTTTTTGGCAAATTCCACTAACGGAAAGAGCAAAAGAAATTTCGGCATTTGTGACTCCAGATGGACTTTACCAGTATAAAGTAATGCCATTTGGGATGAAGGGTTCTCCAAGTACTTTTCAACGCCTTATGAATATGATTACTCCTGGTCTAGACAATTGTGATACCTATATTGATAATGCCATCATCTACAACAACACCTGGAAAGAACATCTAGCCACGATTCGGAAGTTCTTCGACAGACTCACGGAAGCAAATTTGACTATTAATTTATCTAAAAGTGAGTTCTGCCGTGCGTGTGTTACCTTTCAAGGACATATGGTGGGACATGGTCAAGTTAAACCTATAGATGCTAAGGTTAAGGCTATTTCTGAATTTCCTGTGCCTGTCAGTAAAAAACAGCTGATGCGGTTTTTGGGTATGGCTGGGTACTATCGCAAATTTTGTTCTAATTTTTCTGATATTGTTGAACCTCTGACAAACTTGTTGGGAAAGAAAAACAAGTTTCTTTGGACTGAAAAATGTCAAGAGGCTTTCGATAGATTAAAGGCCATACTTGAAAGTGCACCAGTTTTAACAGCTCCAGATTTCAGTCAACCATTCAAACTATCTGTGGATGCAAATGATGTTGGGGTTGGAGCAGTTTTGCTTCAAGATGACAAAAATGGTGTAGAACACCCAGTGTGTTATTTCTCTTAAGAAATTAAATAAACACCAAAGAAACTACTCAACAATCGAGAAGGAATGCTTGGCTTTAATGCTAGCGTTACAGCATTTTGAAGTTTATATCAGTTCAGCTCCTTCTCCGGTTGTTGTGTTTAGTGATCACAACCCCCTTACTTTCATCAGCGGAATGAAAAATAAAAATCAAAGACTGTTGAGATGGAGTTTATTTTTGCAAGAGTACAATCTTGACATCAGGCACATTAAAGGAAAAGATAATTTAATTGCAGATGCTCTTTCCCGTGTATAGAAATGTCATTTTCATATACACCTTTGTGTAAATTCATAAGAGTTCTTCTCATGTAATTTTTTTTTACCTCATGTATAATTTACATCTGGTAAAAAAAGAAAGCTTTATTACATAAATCTTTCTTTTTTCTTTATGGGGGAAAGTGTTACGACCCTGTAGTTAAATTACATGTGTGTTAAAATTTAAATTCTTCTAATTCTTTGTTTCATTTTTATTTCATTTTTACATCATTAAATGTAATTATTATTATTATGATGATTATGTTTGCATGGGTCTAATAGTTTGTTAGAAACATCGTATTTATTTCAAACGTAAATGTGACTCGTGTAAGCACGAGTTTTGTATGATAGTTTGTCGTTGCAAGTAAACAGTCGGGAAAAGCTGTGTAAATGATTGGCTGTGACTACGTCATTACTAATTATACTTGTTTACGCTTTTGTAATGCCCAGGTGTGATTTCGAAATCACACGTGTTCTTCTTGCATGTGTGCATGAAATGACGCATTAGCTTGTTTTAAATGCTCAGTTACCTGTAAGAAATATTCAGTCATAGTTGTAGTCAGTCATAGTTGAGAGTCACATCATAACATCTTGTAGAGTTTATAATATCTTAAGGAAAAGGTATTCCTGTGCTGGAAAGAGTTGTTCGTTCGTACGTATGTAGAACAACATGTGTATTGTTAGTGGTGGTAGCTGTACTTTATCTACTTTCAAAATAATTATTTTCCCTGGAGAACAACCCTACTGGCTTTGGACAAAGACATTTGTTGAAATTATTTCTAAATTGGAGCAGAACAAAACAAATTGTGATTCACAGTGGAAATTCTGGACATTTTGTGTTAGCCTTCGTCTGACGTCATCATCCGCCATCTTGGAACGGAATTGAGATTCAGACTATATCAAATTAGAACTGTTTATTCACAGGACTTATGTGTTTTCACAACTTTAGAACAAATTTTTGGATCTTCTTCGTAAATCGTAAGTCTTGTTTCATCTATTAACCTTTTCACCGTGTTTTCTAGGGAAATAAATTATTTTTGTTAAAATTTACAAAGCTTGTTGTAGTCACTCTTTCTTTGTGTTACTTTGAACGAGCCCATACGTAACACAGGTTACCTAAAACAATCTGGTGATACAATGACAGGAAACCTGTCCATGTCAAATCAGCGAGTAATAGATTTAGAAACAGATTATCCGCCAATAAATGTTGTTGATACACAAGCTGTTAGTTATAAACAACTAAAATCCATCGACGGCAATAAACTAGATAAATCTGGCGGAATTTTAAGTGGCAATTTAGATATGTCAGGGAAAAAAATTATAAATTTAGAGACTGGATATCCACCGGCAAACTTAAATCAAACTCAAGCGATGAGTTATACACAACTAAAATCTGTTGACGATAATAAGTTGTCACTGATAGGCGGAACTTTAAGCGGGCAACTTAGATATGTCAGGGAAAAAAATAATAAATTTAGAGACTGGATATCCACGAGCAAACTTAAATTATACACAAGCGGTAAGTTATTCGCAGTTGAGGTATGTGGATGATAACAAACTTGATAAAATCGGCGGAACGGTTATAGGTAATATTAACATGTCGAGTAAATAAATTATAAATTTAGAGACTGCATATCCGCCAGAAAGCTTAAATCAAACACAAGCTGTAAGTTATGCACAACTAAAATCTGTTGACGATAATAAACTTAACAAAGCCGGCGACACAATGACAGGTACCCTTACAATGAGCAATAATTCAAAAATAACTGGACTACCAACAACCTCACCACAAGCTGATGCTATTGCTATTAGTTATGCTCAGTTAAAGGAAGAACTTACTCCATATTTTAAGAAATCCGGTGGACCAATGTCAGGTAATATAAACATGAGAGACAAAAAAATAATGACGACTTACGTTCCAGTTAACCCTAACGATCTGACAAATAATGCGTATGTTGATAGTCTCTCTAGTGGTATAAAACAAACTAAAAATAATGTTGGGTATATTCCTACCCTTTATAAAGCAACTGACAACCGAGCCGGGTTTGAGGTAAGCGCATCAGCATATTATCCTGAAAATTATCCTTATTACGCTTTCTCTGATGGACATGAGTGGAGAACCAACGGAGAAGTTGAACATTTTTGGATTACAATTAAATGTCCTACTGCAGTTGCTATTTGGCAATTTCATTTGCGCGGCAGATTAAACTCTAGAGTTGGGAGAATTTATAATTGGCAATTGGAAGGATCAAACAATGATATCGACTGGATAACATTGTATAGTGCAGTAAATATGTATATTTCAAAAGCACAATATTTTACAGTACCGGCAGAAAATATTATCAACAAGTACTTATATTTTCGAGTTAATGTTTTTGCTGCTGAACATCCGTTTCCAGGACTGACCGTATTTCAAATATATACACTTGATGATCAGGTATGAAAATTGTGATCAAATTTAATCTAATGCTATAAAATAATGTCTGATCCACCAATTATAACTGTTGCGAGGGAATTTTACGATTATATTCTTAACCCCACCATAAAGATTATAGATGAATCACTAGCAGTACGTGCGATAAAAATCAGAATTTGTTTTTCAATTTCAATGATAAACTCTCTATTGTTAGAGGAAGAAAAAAAATTTGTTCGTGTTATGTATATGCGAGGCCCACAATTAAGAGAAGCAATAAAAATTTTGAGGCGATAAATAGATACTGTCATCCTGATGATTGTCTAGAAGAACTTAAACAAGTTGAAATCCTGCTAAAAAAAAAAAAAAACATTGCTCGAGCTTGATTTTGGAAATTTAGATTTGATAATAAAATCGGACTTAATAAAAACACGAGCTTACGGTAAAAGAGATGACATAAAAAAATCTGTAGAAGAGAGTCATTATAGCCTAAGCAGATCTATGGAAACTAAAATAATAAGAACAAAAAGAAACAAGAAGTTATACAATAGTTTTTCAAAATGAGAAATTTTTAAGTATCTCGGTATGTACTACCACGACAAAGAAACTCTGATTAAAATCATTACTATGGAACTAGACACTGAGTTAATTATTAAAGCGTACGCAAACGCAATTTTGCCAATGATACGTAAAAGACCAGAATTTGATCCGATTATTGTTGACAGATCTATAAAGATAATCAAAAATTTTGATGATGAAATTAGTGATCTTGATTATATTGATCAAAAAAAGTTTTTTGAAAAAGTCAACGAAACAGATTTAGTAGCAAAGACTGATTCTTATTTCGATATAGATGAAACGGATGATCTTCCATTTCCATCAATCCATCGCTCTAGGCAATTGTCGTTACGAAATTATTACAATGAAGTTGAAAAAATATTCACAGAACAATATAGAGTATTATTTTTTAAAATAGCTTTTGCTATTGGTCTGCCAACAAACGAACCAAAATTACTTAAAAAATTAATGCTAGCAAATTTCGTTGTCGCATATGCAATTATCAGACAACATCTTGTTTTAAAAAATTACACGTTAGATCAAGTAAGCTTGGTATTAGGGTATATTGATAAAACAAAAAGCGATTACAGTAATTTGGTGAATGAAACAGATTTGTATAAAGATGAAGTAGGAAATACTTTTGACTCATACGCCTGGTCAAAGAAAAATGAGGTTCTAACAGATGAACGATATAAGGATACTTCATCAAATGTTTATGACAAATACAGAATTTTTATAGCTGATCCGAATAATAATAAGTTCCGCGAGTTTCTTGATTCAGTTGCTGGTACCAGAACTTTTGTCTTTGTATAAAATATTGTATAATGAAAAGACATATCATCGATTTCAATCACATTTCAGAAGAAATTTCAAAACAAGATGTTGACGCATTAGTACAATATTACAAATTTTATCATTAAAACATTTGGTGTGTAAAGGAATGTTATAAATACTACCGTAGAATACTTCGAGTAATATCATATTTGCCATTGTTAATGACTGGCTCTGGTATAATCTCAAGTGGAGCATTATTAAATTCGTTTTTGTTAATAATATCTGGCGTCGGTGTCTCTCTTTCAACAATTGTAAAAAAAAATTGAACCTAAACTTGAAACAAAAAAAAATTCTTGTCAAACAGCAAATATCACTTACAAAAAATTACTTGATCAAATACGATCTTACTTGCGAGGCGTAAAATATGATATGGACGATTTAATAAGCGAGTTTCGTATTATTGACAGTATGTTAACGGATATCCTACCAATGAGAGTCAGCAGGTATGAAAAAGATTATCATAAAATATGGTTACAACAGTAGATGTTTATTTTTAACTTATATCATTATCAAATAAAATATCAACCATATTGTCAATAAATGTCATTAAATCATCTGACCAACCTACTATTCGTTCGTCATTTTCAGTTGCGAATAACCATACTGACCCATATTTTGGTGATATATGATATCCAACTTTTTTAATACAGTCGCTTATTATTTTAGGTTTTATGCCAGTATAGCATGAGGCTGATTTTATTGAATCAAATCTCTTACAAAATCTGTTTGTTAGATCAAATCCAACATGTCTTATTGGTGATGGATAATAACCCATATTATATAATGTTTCATTGTTCAATATGAAATTTCTATCAAAAAAGGTTTATTCTTTCTCTGACAAATCTTCAGGGTGGGGGTCTCTGATCTAGAATCCGCATTTAGTTTAGGATTAGCCTATTACTATACTGAAAAAAAATATTTTATCACTAAAAAAGTTAATACATCAGGCCCTTGGAGTTCTGGTCCAGAATCTGTTTTTGGTTGAGGATCAGCCTATTAGCATACTACTGAGCTGTCTATGGAGGCGATACAGGAGGAAGCCAGGATAGAAGAGGAGGAGGAGGAGATGAAAAAGAAGAAAGAGAAGTGTTACGAATATGTAATTAAATTACTTGTGTATTAGTTTTAAATTCTTTTGTTTTAATTTTGTTTCATTACATTTTATTGTAATGATAATTTTAATTGGATTTGAATCTCTTTTGACTTGACCCGATTAGATTATAAGATTTCTTCAGCACTATTTTTAGCTCACAGTTTTTGTAAACATCGAGTGAAAACGATTGGCTATTGCCAAGGTCTTTTACAATCTACGTGTTAGCTCTGTTGTAACCGGTTTTATTTTTAAATTCATTTCCAGCGTGAGAATCTGATTCTTAGATAAGGTTATTCTTTCATACGTGATAAATGGCATTTTTTTTTTTTTTTATTGCGCTGTTCATTGTTAAGAGGGAATGAAATGACGTTTTAGTTGGGCTTAATACTCATTCTCAGAGCTTTTCAGTCAGTTGTATTTTAAACCTTGATTGTTCAAGAGGATTTTATTGTTGATGCCAGGTTGTTTTGAAGTTCATCTATTTTTGGAATTTAATAATCTATTCTCTAGAAATCTAAACAAGTGCTTCATATTTATTAAAGTTCTGGGAGAAAGAAATTCAGTGGAAATTTATTCTGGAGTTTAACGGAAACATTATAAACTGTGATTCAACGAGGATCTGTTACCATCAGTACAGACATCATCTGACGTCATCGCCTCCATATTGGAATTTCATCGAGATTCGAACCCGGATTGAATTAGAACTGTTTAGTGATAGGACTTATATTTTTCAATCTTAGGATTGAAGTTTGGATTATATTCACAAATCGTAAGTCCTATTTTCTATTTTTTACATTGTTTTCTAGGGAAATAAATTATTTTGTTAGAATTTACAAAGCTTGTTGACTTCACTCTTTTCTTTTGTTACATTTGTACGAGCCTACACGTAACAGAAGGAAGAGATGAAAGAAAGAATTCTTACACACCTGATACTTAGGCAACTGTGTGAGGTCAAGCCTGAGGTGAGGACACCTCCACAGCCACTACCAGTACCACAGTTACAACAACG
This sequence comes from Megalonaias nervosa, assembly GCA_016617855.1. Classification (NCBI taxonomy): domain Eukaryota; kingdom Metazoa; phylum Mollusca; class Bivalvia; order Unionida; family Unionidae; genus Megalonaias; species Megalonaias nervosa. Next base: position 24,165 of record JAECUM010004467.1, read on the forward strand.
TCAGCTATATCCAGCACCAAGAGTCGCTGTCCCCCAGACTGAAAACTGGGAAGAAGAGGTAGAACGACAGCATCCACAGGAGATAAGGAGACCTCATCATCCCAGGCTGCAGAATAGAAGACAGAGCGAAGTCTTCACCATCCCTCAGAGTGAAAACTGGGATGATGAGGCCACTCAACCCGCTCTCTGCTCCCAAGAGCAAGACTGAGCTGGGAGAATGACTGGAGCCGTCGATGTGTCTGTGGGGCCCGACCTGACAGATGCCAGCACTAAGCAAGTGCATCTGGAGTTCGAGAAAAACAACCCTTCTCAGGGCACTGATTCCATTCCCTAAGGAATAATTAACATCCTGCGGTGCAGGGGAATTAATCAGTGGCACATGTACTTAATGTACGAACGCCACTTTAGTCCAAACATAATAATAATAATTCGCAGTACCATTCCTATAGCCTTCATAAAATGAAAATCACGATATTCGTGATCAAAAAGTCGCAAATCATCAGGCTTAAGCGACTTGGAAGTCGAAACAGGAGCAACCCGCCTATCTTTCGGATGATGCCACAACAACAGAAGACCAACCAAAGATAGAAGAAGACAAGAGCATCGACTTTCAAATTTGCATGATTATATGAGGTTCTTCCTTTGGATATTGAAGGCTTCTTTCGGAAATAGCTCTATCCTCATTATCCCGACCTGATCCTTTGTATACCGCCGTCAAAATTAATGACTTTAAGAAAACATTGCGTGACTCAAACATACATGGGGTGACTTACACTCTGCTGATTGGTATTATTTTGAATACTAAAGTACACAATGTACACAAAATTCCAACTATTGTAAGTGATAGTAACGAAATTTATTAGACTTGTTGAATCTGGATAATTGCACAGGTGGCTTACACACTGTTGGAATATCCCTTAGTTGTCCATTAGTATAACTGGACTAGATTTGATAAAGTACGCCTTGGCGTTTCGGGCGTTTCGGGTTTCCGGTGGCGTTTCGCATCTCGCGGGCCCCCTTCCTCCCTTCCTCGCTCGGACAGGTTTGCAATTAAAAAGTGCGACATTCGCACATAAAAGCGGGACTGTGGTGGCTCCATTCCTACAGTCCCGAGACCAATTGAGAATCTTGACCTTTAAGACCTAACCAGTCGCAAAAGCACTAGTTTGCGTAAGCGACTTAAATCTTGATTGATTGATTGATTGATTCGTGCCATTCAACATAGAATACATGGCAACAAACCATTTGCAGAAGATGAAACAATTGTAGGAAGTGGTGGGTACGATTAACATGGTGGAGGAAATGTTGGTTGGAATGCAGTTTGGGGTTTATAGTCCTCATAGGTTGTGCATGGAGATCAATCATTTGAAGAGAGAAAAAGGCATATTAAACGAACTGATAAAACAGGTAAAGGAGAAGAAGAAGGTAGAAGAGGATAAAATACAAATGAGAGGATGGAATGAAAAAATTGAAAAAGAAGAAGAAAATGAGAAGAGGAAGAAAGGGGAGGAGGAGGAGAAGGAGAAACAGGAGGAGGAAAAGAATGAGAAGAAGAAGAAGAAGAACATTATGTCCCCATTGTCCCTAAAGTGGCCCCTATTATTTCTTTCCTGCATTGGACAAACCATTTAGCAGCATAATGGTAGAGTGTGTTGGTTCCTTACCTAAGAGCGAGTCCTGGTGACCAATACTTTTTGACTATAATGTGTCCGTCTACAAGATTCACAGAGGCAATTTCTTTGAGGAATATTAAAACTAAAACATTAGTAAAAGATTTTATGAAGATTTTTACTCAGTTTGACTTTCCCAAATCTGTCCAATCTGATCAGGAGTCAAATTTTATGTCTGGAATTTTGCCGCAAGTTATGCATGAATTAGGCATCCAGCAATCAAATTCTTTTGCATATCACCCTGAAAGCCAGGGAGCTTGATAAAAATTTCATCAGACTTTGAAAATTATGATTCGGTCATATTGTTTTGATACTGGAAAAGATTGGAATGAATTAGGTTCATTTACTGTCGTTTGCTGTTAGCGAATCAGTTCAAGAATCTTTAGTATTTAGTCCCTTTAAACTAGTTTTTGGACATACAGTCCATGGACCATTGAAACTGTTAAAAGAGAAACTTGTTTCAAATGAAGATACAGAAATTTATCTTCTTTATTATGTTTCTGATTTGAAATACAAGTCATCAAAGGCTTATGAGCACTCTGCTCAGTCAAAAATTAAATTACGGTATGACATAAATATGCCAAACAATGAAAATAAAGTTCCATTCACCATGGTGAAAGGGTAAATTGACCATCACCTTGGTTATGAAATGGCCATCACCTTGGGTATGAAATGCCATCACCTTGGGTACGAATAGACAAATTTCTACTGGTTATGGAATGAACATAAAGCAAAAATTCTGTTTCTACTTATAATATCTAACAAATATTCATTTTATGCAAGAATTCCACTCAAGACCTTTATTATCTTCAAAATAGTCTTTTAGGACTAAATTCCAAATGAAAGCATAATACAATAACAGTGAAATATGGGGCAATAGTAATAGTAATACAATAGGCAATAGTAACAACCCCTCTTCATATCTTATATAATATTTTTTCTATGCAACTACTCCTTTAAATACCTTTCTCACCTTTAAATGATTAAATTTTCAAAAATGGCATGCAGGCATCAAGCAACCACTTGGAATAATCTTCGTAACTGTAAAATTTAATTCTTGGAGGATAGTAACAACCCTATAGACCTTGAATACGTTCCAAATTCCTGAAACAACTCACTTTTAAGACAACAATTGTAGTAGGTTTCATGGCCATATAGTAATTGTCCTACCTTCAAACTATTCTATTAGAACTACAGTCAGAAAATGTTCTTAAGACATTATTACACAGCTAGGTGAAGTTGTCATTACTGTGAAATATGCTCCTTCCATCAAAAAAATTTCTTCTATGATAATATATTTTACAAAAGTGCTGTGCAAAACATTTATAGAACAAAATCTTTGGATTTAGTCTTTTTCAGCAACATGAAATTACACATGTTATAAATCTAACTTAAAGTAAATAAATAAATAAATAAATAAAGCATGATAATAAACAAATCAAAATTGCAATAATTTATTTTATTAATATTTTACGTTTTAAACATATTTTTAAACTTAAATTACAAATATTTTAAAAAATATGCCATAAAAAAGAGATTAAATTGGTAGATGATATATATATATATATATATATATATATATATATATATATATATATATATATATATATATATATATATATATATATATATATATATGTATATCTTTGATATTAATACTAAGAATTTATTTTGTAAAGATTCTTTATTCTTATTGTTACGATTCTATGGTCATTAAATAACACAAAGAAGCAAAACCAACAAGATTTGTTAGACTTAAAAAAACGATTTTATTATCAATGTTATAAAATGAAAATTTAAGAGGATTGTTATGAATTGAATCCAAAATAATCTTGAAAAAGTTATATTAAAGTCCAAAAGAATAAAAAAATTCCGTATAAATTTCAGATCTATGTATATACTTGTCTGCCAACAGTTCTGACGTATCAAAATGGCATTGTCCAGAACTCCTATAAATAATTCACAATAGTCAAGGAATAATATTATAGTCCAATGATCACTTTCTATTTCCAATGAATAATCCAAACAAATGTTTCGTCTCAAATAATACCAAAATACTCCATAAAAATACGTCTGAAGGCTTGATGAACAAGAACACAAGAAGTAAGAATGAGAAGACTTACAGGTCTTAGTTAATTATATACAGGTGAAAAGGTAACGCATGTATATTGTCACTACTCCTACGTGAAAAATCGCACCAACATCACAAAACAACTCACATAATCTACAGAAAATAACTGATTTTTGTTGTCTAAGAATCCACCTGACCGACCTGTCCAATGGGAAACAGCCTAAAACTTTTCAACATATTTACTAATAAATTTTATTGTAAGTAATTGTAAACACGGATGTAAGCATCTATTTATAGATCCTATGCAATTTTACATTCTTAATATCTTAAAATATAACTTGTACACTTTCCACCCATGAATAAAATTTACAGAAATTATATAGATATGCATAACAATACACTTAATGCAATTTCAAAACACACACTTACCCCGATTAAAGTCTCTAAGAATTTCGAATTCCAAGTTGTTGCGCGCAATTTCTCGAGATACGGCAAATTGAAAGTTAGACTGGTCCCATGTCTTTGTTACATATCAGTAAGTATTTTTTTTTTTTTTTTTTTATATTATTCGTTCGTCTGTCGAGTCGACGAGGACCACTCTAGTCATCCGAGGGTTGTAGGGGCTGGTTCTGTTCTGTGTGTGCGCAGGTGGCTGATAAGGCCAATCCTTGCACGGAAGGTTCGTTTGCATAAAGGACAAGGGATGAGTGAGACATCTCCAGGAGGGTTGATGGCACGCGCTTTTCTGGCTTGCCTCTTCAGCTCCGCTGCTGCTGTCCTGCTAGATTCACACAACTTGGAGCCTTTGTGCACGGAGGAACGCCATGTGACTCGATCGTTGGCTGCTTGCTCCCAGAAATCAGGTTTTATGTTGAACGCTTTCAATGCAGCTTTCAGATTGTTTTTGAAGCGTTTCTTCTGACCTCCATGGGATCGCTGTCCTTGCTGTAGCTCGCCATAGAAAAGTCTCTTAGGCAGCCGGTGGTCTGGCATGCGTACAACGTGTCCCGCCCAGCGTAGCTGAGACTGCATCAGGATGGTGTGGATGCTGGGGAGATCAGCTTGGGTGAGTACCTCAGTGTCTGGAACCTTGTCCTGCCACTTGATGTTCTGGATTTTCCTGAGACTTGTTGTATGAAAGTGGTTCAGCTTCCTGGCGTGGCGTTGGCACACCGTCCACGTTTCGCATGCGTAAAGTAGTGTGGGGAGCACAACTGCCCTGTAGACCTTTAGTTTGGTCTGGATGCTGATGCCTCTTCTATTCCAGACGTTGGTATACAGTCTGCCGAAAGATCCGCTGGCTCTGGCAATGCGGAGGTTCACCTCGTCGTCAATAGTTACGCTCTGTGACAGTGTGCTGCCAAGGTAGGTGAAGCGGTTCACTACGTTGAGTTTTTGGCCGTTGACGGTGATGTTGGGCTCAACATAGGGCTTTCCATGGGCAGGCTGATGCAGGACTTCAGTCTTCTTGGTACTGATGGTGAGACCGAAGCTTGTGCAGGAGCTGGAGAACTTGTCAAGGCTGCGTTGCAGGTCGGCTTCTGAGCCAGCGTTGAGGGCTCAGTCATCAGCAAATAGGAAATCCCTGATGGTGTCTGTCATAACCTTAGTTTTCGCTTGAAGCCTCCTGGGGTTGAAAAGTTTTCCATCTGTACGGTACCTGATGCCGACTCCAACATCTCCGTCTCTGAAAGCATTAGTCAGCATGGCGGAGAACAATAGACTGAATAGTGTCGGTGCCAGAACACAACCCTGCTTGACGCCATTGGTTACTGGGAATGGTTCAGATGTCTGTCCATTGTCCTGGACTCGTGCCTGCATGCCGTCGTGGAAATGCTGCACCATGGATATAAATTTTCCCGGGCATCCGTATTTGGCCATTACCTTCCACAAGCCTTCTCTGCTGACAGTATCAAAGGCCTTTGTAAAGTCGACATAGATGGAGAAAAGGTCTGCGTTTTGCTCCTGACATTTCTCTTGTAGCTGCCTCGCAGCAAACACCATGTCGATGGTCCCACGCTTTTTCCGGAATCCACACTGGCTTTCTGGTAGGAGTCCCTGGTCAAGGTGTGTAGTGAGGCGGTTCAGTAGGATTCTGGCGAGTATCTTTCCTGCGATTGAGAGCAAGGATATACCATGGTGGTTGTCGCAGGCCTGGCGGTTCCCTTTGCGCTTATACAGGTGGATTATGGAAGCGTCTTTGAATTCCTGGGGGATCGTCTCTTGCTGTCACATCAGTAAAAACAGTTGGTGGAGCCTTTCTATCAGGGCTGTACCCCCTTCCTTGTAGACTTCAGCTGGGATGGAGTCTGAACCAGGGGCTTTGCCACTGGAGAGCAGACGTATCGCTTTCTGTGTCTCAAGCAAGGTTGGAGGCTCATCCAGTGCTTCGTTGATGGGTAATTGAGGGAGACCACTGATGGCATCATCGTTGATGGATGAGGGGCGATTCAGGACGCTGTCAAAATGTTCAGCCCAACGTTCAAGAATCTTCTCTTTGTCAGTAATTAGTGTGTTCCCGTCTGTGCTGAGAATGGGGGATGATCCAGAGGATGTAGGTCCATACACTTCTTTCAGGGCGTTGTAGAAGTTCTTCATGTCATGGCTGTCTGCATAGCACTGGATCTCATCAGCTTTGTTGCTCAGCCATGTATCTCGCATCTGGCGCAGTTTCTGCTGTACAGTTCTGCGTATATTGTTGTACGCATCTTTCCTGGAGGTGGACTTGGGGTTGTTGAGGTAGGTTTGATGGAGGCGGTGTTTTTCATCCAGCAACTGCTTGGCCTCGTCGCAGTTCTCATCAAACCAGTCTTGGTGCTTTCTGCTTGAGGGTCCTAGGATTTCCGAGGCTGTGCTGTAGACCATCTCTCTGAATGCCGCCCAGTTGGTTTCCACATTCTGATTGTCCAGAGGGGTGGATTTCAGACGTTCTTCCAGGGCATCCACAAGAGACTGTTTGGTACTGGTGCAATTCAGCTTGGTGATGTTTAGTCGTTTAGGAGTCTTCTTTCCCTGTGGGCGTCTTTTAGGCTGAATGCGGATGTTAAGCTTGGTGATGATGAGGCGGTGGTCTGTCCAGCGGTCGGCGCCGCACAAGGACTTGGTCACACGCACATCCTGCCTGTCCCTCTTCCTGACAATGACGTAGTCGATGAGATGCCAGTGTTTAGAGCGAGGGTGCATCCATGAAGTCCGGTTACGGGTAGGGAGGCGGAAGACTGTATTGGTGATCAGCAGTTCATGCTCGGCGCAAGTCTGGAGCAAAAGGAGGCCATTGCTGTTACAGTGACCCACTCCGTGCTTTCCTAGCACTCCATCCCAGGCAACGTGATCACAGCCTACTCTCGCATTGAAGTCACCAAGAATGACGAGCTTATCTGCCATTGGAACGTCAGCAATGACAGAGTGAAGATCCTCATAGAACTTGGCCTTCACTTCATCTGGGTTTGTCATGGTTGGAGCATAGCAACTGATGATGGTAAGGTGCTTTCTTCCAAACAAGAGGGGGAGTTTCATGTCATGAGTCTGTCGTTTACTCCCTTGGGAGGTCCAGCCAATTTGCCAATCAGTGCTGTCTTCACTGCAAAGCCGACACCAGCCTCACGGCGCTCTTCACTTCCTCGGCCGCTCCAAAAGAACGCGTATCCAGAGCCCCTTTCACAAAGTTCGCCTTCTCCTGCAAGCCGGGTCTCACTCAAGGCAGCAATGTCCACGTTGTATCTGGCGAGTTCCTTTCCTATTAGGGCAGTTCTCCTCTGGGGTCTTTCCGCGTCATCTCTGTCCAGTAAGGTGCGCACATTCCATGCGCCAAGTGAGAGAGGAACAATCCTCATTTTCTTCTTTGTGTTTCGACCGCTGGAGTAGGGTCCCCACCAGCCGCGGTAAGCTGGCTAGGGAGGTTTAGAGCAGGCAATGTTTAGGGCACCTTTTCTAGCCCCTTCCTCATGCCAAGGAGGTGAACAGTGCAGGGGGCTGCCGGACTCCACTGCTGCTCCGTGTCAGTGGTGAACGACCCTAATGGCCTGAGCCGCCTGTGTGCAGGTTTGCGGCTACGGCTGCCAGTGTACCCACACCTGCCGCTTCGTCGCTTGCCTGTCGCCACAGGACTTTGGTGGGTGATGAAATGGGATGGGTGGATGACAAGGGTGACTTGCGCGGTGACTTTGTTTTAAGTGAGGAGAGTTGCGCAGTTCGTCGACCTCACTCTCTCGCCCAAAACCATCTGAGTCCAGCAGCATGACAAAGTCGAGACGGCTGGAGATTGAGTTGAGTGCAATGGATGACCAGGACGTCCTATGTGTCTCGTCATGCTCTTAGCGCTCCACGGCGCTCTGCTGGGAATCGCCTTTCTGCCCGTTGACCAGCTGGTGGTTCCTCCGCGCAGGCTGCCGAATCCAGTCTTCACATGCTAGGTAGACAAAGCCTAACTCACCGAGGGTTTAAGACCCGTCGGCTACCCTCAGCCTGGTTTAGCCGGCCAGTCGAGGCCGTTTTCCGGGATGTGGCCGCTGCACATGCTACAGCTGCTTGGAGCCACAGGTGAGAGCTGAGTGCCAAGTGGGGACCAAAGGTGGGCGAGCTACCCCCGAGGAAGTACGACTGCTTCCCCCAACCAGAGGTGCTACCCCTCCCTGGACACCCCATACATCCCTATCAGTAAGTAGGCTCATGGTCATTCCGTACCCAAGTCGTTTCGTACCCAGTGAAAATTGGTCGTTTCGTACCAAAGGTGCTAGTCGTTTCGTACCCGATGTACTGGTCGTTTCGTACCCAAGGTGGTGGTCGTTTCGTACCCATTAATTTACACGGTCAAATATACAGTATTGTCATATTTACCGCTCCCTCTCTCGGCCTAATCTTTTTCCTACCTTAAAAATTTCATGAGCCAAGCATATCCGGGCAAAAAATTGACCAAACACAAATAATTACAGTAATTGTATTGTTTTCACTGTATAATAGCATCTATGTACTAAAAAGAATTAACAAAAATTCACATTGCCAGCAACAATAAAAAGAAAATGTTGGCCAGGTTTAAATAACTGAATAAGTCCATTCTTTTTTCTATCGTTCAAATTAACAAACATTGTCATATTTCTTGGTATTATTTAGTAATGACTTACGTGACTGAAAAAATTACAAATGTTTATCCTCTCAATATTTGTTGCCTGCTTTTAATGGTGTTGAACGTGGTCTACTATACGGACCGCCAAGCCATTTTTGGTAGACTGCCGGCCGCATTAGCATACGCGTGCAAAGTTTTGGACACTTTCACCGATCACAAGAAACTAACAAGTTAGTGGCATAATTGAAATTCTCTCTGTTTTCAACTAAGTATAAATATTAATATTTTTTCATGGCAAGTGAAAATTTGTTTTCATTGTTTGGCATAATCTATTTTATTTTGGTATCCTCCTAAATATAATGCACATACATTATTGCGCAGAGAGAGAGAGAGAGAGAGAGAGAGAGAGAGAGAGAATGATTTAACTTGGCACTTCATTTTACAAATATTTACCTCTGTGTTTTAAAACTTATTTATTTTGTTATTTAAATAGTCGAAGATATGTATGCATGCTTTGATTCTGCCAGTATTGAAACGTTTATAATACAGCACTCCATGTAATACGGCACATATTTTTTTTCTAGAATAGAACAGTAACATGTAGATTCATTTTAGTATTGATCGTTCGTGTAATTCCCTTTGTAATATTGTATGTCTCTATCTATCTATCCATCTATGTATCTATCTATCTATCACAAAGGAAAAAAAAAGCAACATTGAACAGCTTTAAACAGTTTTAAATATGTATGAAATATCTTTTTTTAAATATGATATTGGTGGTACGAAACGACTATAGTATTGGGTATGAAACGACCAGCACCATGGGTAATCTTTTTTATATGGTATTGGTGGTTATATTTGTACTTTAGGTACGAAACGACTATAGCATTAGGTACGAAACGACCAGCACCTTGGGTACGAAATGACCATTGCTTTGGGTACGAAACGACTCAGGGGGCGCGCACAAGTTATTATGTACTTTTGAGAGAGTGATGTATGTATGGTGAAGTTGTTTGCATTTAAAACATGCACAGTGGAGAGAATGTTGGCATACCTCTATGCTACTTTGATGTAATGTGGCTGACATTTCTTTGGATATTGTACTTTTAGAAATTGCAAATGATCTTAGCACACTGCTAACTAAAATGACTGCTCCCTTGTGCTCCAAAAATCAGCCTGAATTTGTCTAAAGTACACTATCCTTAGTAGCTTTTAAAATAGGGAAAATTAATTTTGCCACACTAGACAATACCAGCTTCTGAAAGTGTAATGAATGAATTACCAAATATATAAAATGTAAAAAAAAGTTATCGGCTCTTTTTTTTACAATTTACCTCTGAAGTTCAGGAAGTGAAAATGACCAAGTGGAGCTAGCACTTTTTGAAAGATGCACATCTGGAGTAAGGTCAAGCTGTATACTCTATAACCCATATTACACCCGTCAATCATACACCAAAATAAAGGGAATTAAAGGTTCTTTGAACAATACCTAAGACATACAAGGACATTTTTAAATATCCAGTATAACTAGTGAGGAAATCCGGAGGAAGTCGTTTTCTTTATGCAAAATACGAAACTGTAGAGTGCCACCTCATTTGGGTACGAAGTGACTTGGGTACGAAACGACTTGGGTACGGAATGACCAGATACGCAGTAAGTAAACCCGTCTGTCACTATTTCGATATTAACAGATTCACCAGTACGGTGCTTATTAGAGGTATAACGGTACCAATTGTACAACTCCAGGTGGGCGGAGCTTAAGGTGTAGGAACATTGTATTCAGAAATAAACAACACAACTAGCTGTGATTTGTGCATTATGTAAGAGTTGTACTTTCTGTTAGGCTTAAAAAAAAGTTAAGCCTCTTGGCAACATGTGAGATTATGTTAATTCATATCTAGATCACATTTTGTATTTTTTATGATTTTTTAAAAATATGGTACACATGACTGAAAATGTGTCTGGTGTGACTAGATAACTCTTACCCATGTCTAGTTCCAGCAGAGTTATCTCTCTTAAATGCAATGGAGTACCTGGTTCTGTCCTTGTCAAATTGACAATCTAACAGTGTTCTCTATGACAGTGTGTGACATGCATGCTGAGGTACGATAGAAAGTATATTTATTTCACAAAACATTAGCATTGAGGTCTATGAAAAAACAATTGGTACCGTGATACCTATAGGTGTATTTATACGGCCGGAAACCAGAATAACTACACCCATGCACTTTCTCTGGAAAAGAGCGCAACAATTTGGAATTCCAAGTTGTTCCACGCAATTTCTTGAGAAATGGTATATTCCAAGTTGGAGCCCAGTGCCGGTAACGTGACCATGTTATATAGTGTTAGTATTATCATGATAAATATTCTGTTACTACAGTATATTTTTAGTGGTATATTAGCTAATTAGATAATATAACAATGATTTTAAAAGACTTTATCAAGTAGAAAAGTTTGTGGGGAATATTTTTGTATGAGATAATTTGAAATGGGTTCATATTCTCGTTAGCCCGGAACACTATTATCGCGGTATTTAAATGTTCTTATTAAACTGTTTTGCTATTGCTGCTTACTTATAATTTGTAAAGTTTCATTGACTTTCCCACTTTCTATTTCTATAAAAAAATTATTGTGAATGCAAACGCGTAAATGTAAATAAGAACAGTATATGGTGGCTGACCCAGATTAACGTATCATGGGGGAACAACTCTATATTATCGCGGTATTTAATAACTTACGTATGGGAGCACGCAGGTGTTATAATAAACATAAAATACAACTTACCTATGAGAAGAAATGTCAGCGCTTGTACTGGCATAATATTAACACAATAAACGAAAGGATCCAATGATAAAATCGAACACAAATGTAATTCAAGTGTAAATCCATGAATAACAGCATTACAAATTAAAAGCAACTATTATTAATATTATTATTGAAATATTACTGATTTCAAGAACATTTAACTGTTATTTTATTATTATTTATGTACGAGAAGTATGATCATAAGCAACATTTTGTTAATTTTGGTCCATATTCACTACCATGAAATGAGATTGAAACCTTAACTTTGTAAGAACATGTATGTCACCATCAGTATATAATAATAATAATAATAATAATAATAATGAGGACTTTGTATAGCGCCTAATCTTTAGAAGCTCTAAGCGCTTTACAACATTTGACAACACTTAAAAAACATATATAATGATATGATTACAAAATAAAAACAAACACCACGAAATTAGAAACAGAAAATATTATGTAAATATTTAAGGTAAGGATACATTATAAGGATACATTATTAGGTCTTTAAGTCTGTTCTTGCAGTTGAAATAGGTGAGTTTTAAGAGCGCTCTTGAATGAGACCACTGTGTCTTTGTGTCTAAGTGCAGTGGGCAATTCGTTCCACATTGCTGGGCCCTGGTATGCAAAAGAGTGTTGTCCATATGATTTCATTTTCATAGTGGGAATAATGAGAATACGAGTGTCAGAAGAGGAGCATAAGTATCTTGCTGGTGTGTACACATGGGTGAGGTCAGACAGGTATGTTGGACTGGAGCCCGCCAGTGAAACGTAGCACAGAGAACAAATTTTGTGTTTAATTCTGGATCGAATGGATAGCCAGTGTAGGGTACAGAGCAGGGGGGAGGCGTGCTCTGATCGTGGTACTCTAAGGATGATCCGAGAAGCTGTGTTTTGAACTTTTTGAAGTTTCTGGAGTAGATATTGAGACGAACCAGACAGAATTGAGTTACAATAGTCCAGTCTTGAAAGTACTAAGGAACACAAGTGTTTTAGTGGCATCAACTGAAAGATACTTGCGAATGGAGCTGATTCGTCTCAGCTCAAGATATGCAGCCTTGCATATGTTCATGACATATTGATGCAATGAGAGAGTACTGTCAAGAGTGACACCGAGGTTTCGTACTGACTGTGTGAATTTAATGTTGGTGTTGCTGATATTTATTGTCTGAGGTAAAGGATGTGAATGAGAAAGTCTTTGTGTTGTAATCAGAATGGCTTCAGTTTATCATCATTCATCTGCAGCTTGTTACATGTCATCCATGATTTCACATCGGAAATGCACCTCTCTATGCCTTGGATGGTAGCTTCATCTTCAGCTGGATGGCTAGATTTGTATATTTGGGTGTCATCAGCATACAATTGGTGAGACACTGGATGATGATCTATGACACTTGAGAGTGGCTGAGTGTATAGAATGAAGAGAACAGGTCTAAGAACAGACCCCTGTGGAACACCACAGCATAGATCAACTGGGCTGGAGTGTTTTCCATATGCAGACACAATTTGTGCCCTGTTGACCAAGTAGGACTTGAACCATAGTAAGGCCGTATCATGAATGCCAAATACATGCTGGAGACGGTGAAGTAATATATCATGGTCTATAGTGACCTATAATCATCAAACATCAGGCAGTACACTGAATATATTTCATAATCAAAACCAATTCAGGTATATCAAGTTTGACTGGAGTTTTTTTATGTGATGATCAATGTAATTGCATGCACTTTACAAAAGAAGTGATGTTTGTTCTTTTTCATTGTAAACTTCTAAAAAAAAGTTGACATTTTAGAGGAAATTGTGCTGTAAGATATTTGCTTCATTACTTTCTACAGCTTTACATCTGTAAACAACTGTTAGATGGCGCATGTCCAAAATTAATCAGAAAATCCCATTTGCCACGATAATACAGAGCCCACGATAATATAGCATTGGAGTATACATGTAATCAATTTTCATTATTACTTATTTAAGTGTCGCTGATTATCATGTGCACTGCCACGGTCAGGTACAACCTTTGAGTTTTGCACATAAATTACATCGAATCTGTTTTTTTCGTATACATATTCAAATAAATTAAAGATATTTCTGTAATTGACCTCTAAGTACCTGGGAATAACATATACATTTTACCAAAATACTCATAAAGACGAATGTATTATGATTTGTATTTTTTTGAGTGATAATAAAAAGCAAAATGTGGCACAATTTAAGCATTATCATACCTGTCCATTCAAGTATGAATGAGTCATGTTTTTACATTAATTTTGCTAAAAATAGGTTAAATCATATCAAAATCACAAAAGTGGATTTAACTTTTATTATATTCAAAAAAGTACAAATCATAATACATTTGTCACCATGAATATTTTGGTAAAATGCTAATTAATAAGGATCATCCAGGGATGGCGCTGGCTTTGAAAAAGTTGTTGCCAAAAAAATAGCCAACTGCAGTATTTTGTTGCCAATTTTCAAAAAAATATCGCCACTTTCATAATCCAATACTATCCGTTTATCTCAGCATCCTCAAGACCAAGGTAATATTGACATAAGCAGATGTTTGGATAAGTTAGCGGGGGAGGGGCGTCTGGGTCTTACTGTCTAAATAATAGCACTGTGTAGCGTGTTTTTATGTCAACTAACATCATAACGAAAGTCAGATTTTCAGGAATAACTCTCACAACTGGCAGCCAATAACAACACTTTTCTGCAAAGTAAAGTCATAATGTTTTAGACAGACATTACTTATTCTGATGTTTTTTCTCTAATACATTCAAATTCTCACAAAAGAAATGGACCTGTTTTCAAGTTTCTTTGGCCTACATTTCATTTGGTTGGAATGCGATGGAAGCCAGAAATGCCGAAATTGGGTTAAGATGAATTATACTTCTTTAATGAAACAAATAAAAATATATTAATATTGAAGAAAGTGTTTAGATAGCTTCATTTTGTTCAAGATTCTTATCATCATTTTAACCAATTTTGGTATTCCCAGCTTCCATCACATTCCAGCCAACTGAAATGTATGCCAACAGAACTTTAAAACATGTCCATTTGCTCGTGTGTGAAATTGAATTTAGTAGGAAAAAGATGTCAGGGTAGGTAATGCCTGACTAAAACAATATAACTTTAATTTGTATAAAAACACCCATATGGGCTGCCAAATGTGTGAAATATTCCTGAAAATTTGACTTGTCATTCTGATGATAAATGACATCAAAACACACTTTACAGCACCATTATCTGAGCAGTAAGACCCAGATGCCCAAAACATAAGTATCAACGTCGAGGTCTTACATGTAGGACTAGGATTTATGCAGAGAAATAAAAATGGAAATTTTGATTAAATGAAGACAACTAGTCTGAAATACACTTGTATATTGACAACTTACATTTGTGTAGTACACTCCACAACATGTTAAATTATATACATGCATATGAAAATTCCATGAATTCGAATATTAGATCATATGTTAGAAAATTCATATATCTATCAAATCCCATTAGAAAACACAACTAAAATGTATATATAAAAAAACGGTAGTCCTCGTTCGATCAGAATCCCATTGTCAACAAACACATTTTCTGAAACAATTCACTCTGATATTTATTATCCTAGTAGCACATGGCTGTATAGTTGTTTATATGCTACATGTGGATGTACTTAAATTGGCCTAGATTTTGGTCAGCCACAGACAACTATCAATGATGTTGAGGTTACCAATTCGATGGGGCTATTCATAGGGAAACGAAAATATGTGAACAAATTAAAAAGTTTAACATTCTTGGGAGATGTTCCACCTTCATTTCACTCAACGGCCAGATATCTATTGTTTCAAAATATTGGAACTTTAATTGGGGGTTTTAAACCTCAATTGGTAGCAATAGTAAGCATGAACTTTTTTGTTGCAAATAGGAAGCTTTCATGGCACAAGAAATATGTTCCAATCACTATAAAAAAATGAAACAATGCTTTTATTTAAGTTTGTTGTTGACTTTCTTTGATCAAAGTTCTTCAGCTTGCTTTGATGAAGGTTCGTGTGTTATTGAAGGTGCTGCTAAAGGCGCTCTTTGAAGGATCAAACAAATGCCAGTTTGTTATTGCTACAGCAAAATCAAATAATTGTAAAATATTGACAGAGACATAATTTTTGTTTTTTCATTTGTTTAATATATTATATACAAAATGATAATGCTTCAAAGGTAATCAGTTTTGTTTGAAGTTTCAGCAAACTGTTTTTTCTGGTACATTTTTCAAAAAGGAAAGAAACTGCCATCATCTGGTAGATTGTAGTTATTCCCATTCCCGATTTCAGAAGTGGTCGATTGTAGCTAGTCAGGAAGCATCACTATTTGGGTTATATTACAGCAGAGAGTACTAAGGCCAGACATCAGCATAAGCGATTATGATATGACAGTGCAGTATTAGGGGTTTTTTTGTCAATATGAACAAAGAATTTGTTTATGTAACTATAGATTCCAGTGCAGTTTTATATCCAAGTTTGCTGCTTCCTGTCATGGTGCCTTTTAATTTCTCAACTCCAAACCCAAGACTGTGTATACAGTATTTAGCATCCAAAAATTTTGTCACTAAAAAGATCACCAGATGGTATATTTTGTCACCAATAAGTTTTAAAAAATCACAATTTGTGACATTGGCGAAGTCCAGCATGATCCCTGTCATCTTTATGTATAGGAAAACAGGACAAGTTATTGTTCTTGCTGTTTTGCTGAAGTGCATCCCATCCAACCAGACTTACGCACACATGAACACTGCAGGTGGTATTTGAGTCTTGTGAGTCTTTTGATCTTCTGTTTCAAAGGTTTTTGTGCATAGTGAATCCTTTTGAAACAGTTTGAGTGTAGAAATCACATATTACATTAATCACAACTTTGATGAGTGAGTTCCATTTCTGCATTAATTATGACACACCTATCTACGTTTTGCAAGACAAATCTGGCAATCACTTGTGTTACTGTATCCAAGAACTCTGGTGATTTACAGTTACATGAAGATTACACTACATGAAAGTGATTCTTATGCCCCCCAAAATATATGAGTGTTTCTTACTGCACTGGTTTTAAAATTAGGGCAGGTAGGTAGTTTGTTTTTTTTTAAAATAAGTACTATATATATTATATTTATATTTCAGGGTTCATAGCTGCAGCATGGTAAAAAATTAAGGATAATTTGATTTTTCTTAAGGGCATTAAAGCAATTTTTAAGGTCCCTCTACCTGCACACAAATTATTAAAAATCCTTTAAAGGTACAACATTAGAAGTAAAACTTTATGGACAAAAAATGCATATAATGCCATTACAATGAAAAATGCATATAATGCCATTACAGTCTAACATAATATTGGTCTGGGATTCAAAACTTATATAATAAACTGGTTTGATATATATCGTGTAAATTGCACAAGAACTTCTTGATTGACCTTTTTCAATTCAAATTATGCTCATAATCAGAAATATGTTGACAATTTGTGCAACATAACAAAAAATGCTGATATTATCAGACATAAGAACTCAGCTTACCTCAAATGATTTCTCAGCTCCCAAGGATTCCCTATTGGCCTTTACTGTGATCTGGTGTTTATCACATTTTGCAGATCGCATTGGTGGCCTAGTGGTTAGAGCATCTGCCTTGGATGTAGGAGGACGCAGGTTCAAATCCTGGCAGAGTCATACCAAAGACTTATTAAAATGGTACTAACAGCTGCTTCACTAAGCACTCGGCATCAAGAGGATAGCGTTAGGACTGGTTGGCCTGGTGTCAGGAATCAGGATAATGTGACTGAGTGGGACATCATGCTACATGCCTGCTGCATGATGCCCCAGTGCTACACATCGCTATAAACTGCCGCACTGCAGACATCATAACGATATGATTAAAATATTTTTAAAGCTACGTTAAAAATCCAAATCACACACACACACACACACACACACACACACACACACACACACACACACACATATCTTCTTTTGCATGCAGAAATGCTCCTATTAGAAGGGGTGGAGAGATTTCACCCCTTGTCACAATATTATGAGGAAGTAGGAAATAGCCATAGTTAAATATTAACATAACACTTCAGTATCCATCTCTCTTTCTTCCTTTTTCCACTCTGCAAGACCCCTGTTGAACTCAAAATCTTTAAAACATGTTGCCTTTAGTTGTATAAGCATTAACCTGTTTATTGTTTCTCAGCTTAATCTATTTCTTATCTTTGTATGAATATTGTTTTACACTGAGAACCTTTTTCACAGATCACAGGTATTGTCTTTTGGATAATTCTGCACCAAAATAAGATTTTTTCACTTACATGGCTTGCCCAAGTTTAACTTTCTTGAATTAGCACTGCTGACTACTATGCAAGATTTATCATTCCATAATGCTGTATTAGGATTTGAAGTCCATTAATGCCATAGCCTACTTGTTCAAACAGAGGTATTTTTTTAATCAAAATAAATATGTTTACTTTCATATTTCGTTTTTAGATTCTTTATTAGATTTATTGTAACCTTTATGCTAGGGATATAAGGTTTTGTAGCACATGATCCAGCAGAGCTGAATTGTGACTAGAAAAGAAATGAAAAGTGCACTCTACTTTTAAATTCTCTATATTTAATTGGTTTGTTTGTCTGGCTTTTCTACATTTACCTTTAAAATGCCACTGAAATGAGGAGTTGTCCAGCATGGCATCTGTTTTTTCCATATACATCAGATTCCTATTTAACTTCATCATTTGGTTCAAAATCCCTCACTGGTATCACTGTTAACACTTTCCCAGCTCCTATAATCTGATATACATCCTAACTTTAAAAATAGATTGCCTTTATTACTATGATCAGCCAGTATTTACCAAACTAATTGTCATATCAAGATGAACAACACTGCGAATTGGCCATTTTGGGTCTTCTAGATAGCCGTGTTATAACACTACTTTGATGCAAGGTTCAGACTTCGAAACAGTGCTGTTTATGGGGCCCAGTTTGCCAATCAAATTTAGTGTAACAACCATTTATGTCAAGCCGAAGAAACCAGATTTGTAAAATATACATGTCATGACAAGCACTACATTATTTCTACCATTTCTTCAAGCACTTTATAGGTGAACAGCTGAATAAAATTGTGCATTGCACTGATTTTTAAGGCTAACATCAAGCAAGGTTAAATTTTGAGGATAATTTAAGGTTTTTTAGGCTAACACCTAAATTTAATGCTTTTTTGAGGTCAGCCACCAACCATGTATAATGGACCGCTCTGGTGGCATAGTGGTCAGAGCATCCAACTTGGATGCAGGAGGTTGCGGGATGAACCCCAGCTGAGTCATACCAAAGACTTATAAAAATGGTACAAGCAGCTGCCTCGCTTGGCACTCGGCATAAGAGGTTAATGCTAGAACTGGTCAGACCGGTGTTAGGATAATGTAACTGAGTGGGACATCATGCTACATGTCTGCGGCATGATGCCCCAGTGCTGGACATCACTGTAAACTGTCACACTGCAGTCATCATAGAAATATGACTGAAAAATTGTTAAAGCTACATTAAAAATCCAAATCTCACACACACACACACACACACACACAGACACCATGTATAATGTACTAAGTGCTTCAAGTACTAGGCTAAACTGACTAAATTAGATGTGCAAATCATTTTTGGGAATTTTGTTTAAAATTTGTTAATTTTTTTAAATATTTTTTTTTTTACCCTTGGGAGGGAAAAAAGTGCTAGGGTCAGCAGTGAAACACAGGGATAGTTGACCAACCAGAAAAACATATTTTTTTGCATTTGCGTACTTTTCTAGTCCTGTACGAAGATATTTAGAATATTAGAGTGCTTTTACAAGCTTTTATAATCCTGTATCAAGACATGTAGAATATGAGAGGGATAGACTCCAGTCTCCATTATTCCAAGAATCTCGAAGATGCTTCATGTCTTGGTACAAGATTAGCATTGTTCAAGAATAACACATGCTATTTTAAACTATTTTTAGTTTTGAATGAAGAATCTCTCCAGCGACTGAGGATAGAACATCATGTTGACCTGGTGTCGTTTGAGAGCTACAAGGCTCACTCTTTCAGCTTCAGCAAGATTCTATCAGGTAAAGAGCACTATTAGGCAAGAGTATTCATTTCAGAAATTTAATGAACAGATTTACCAGAGGAGGGACTCAAAACTGTACACTATTTTTACATTGTTATCTCTGTACCAAAATACCAGTATTATATTCAAATAAAATGAAAGGCAATTAAAAACTCAGATTCATGTGACTAGGATTTAAGCATATTTTAGAGACTACCTTTCAGTCTCTTCTTAGAAAATTCATATTTAGAGACTATCTTTCAGCCAGCAACTGAAAAGGTTGCTTCGATGCTCTGGATAATTCATGATCTTTAGTAATTTCCCATGCTCAGAACAAGAATATCTTCAGAATTCTAAATTTTCAGCAATATCACACTGCCTTCATCAGCGACTAAATTGACCATGTGACTTATAATGGTTACATGATATGTGAGGACAATATATGGAAAAGGAAGATGAAGGGGGCATTCGAAATATGACATCAGAAGCCAACACTATACAGGGGCAAGGGGCTTGAATTACCACCCATCTACACCAGTCTCATCGTATCACATGACCTTTATAAGTCATATGTTGTCAACATTAGTCGCTGATGAAGGTAGTGTGATACTGCTGAAAATTTCAAACACTTAAGATATTTATGTTCTGAGCATGGCAAATTTCTAGTGATCATCTTTCAACCTGTTCATACAAAATCCATATTGGATTTACATTGATCAATATGACAGTTTTTGCAAACTAGAGGGCATACTTCTTTCCATAAAAGTGTACCTTGATCAAGGACCTCAATAGACGTGTACCCTCAGGTTTTGATGCATGGAATTTAAATTTTACAAATTTCTGATGCATGGAAATTCCAAACTGCAATTTTTTTATGCACATTAATTTTGGACGAAGCATCAGTCTTAAATATCCTTAATTCGCCTCTGGTATAATTTCCTTCTCTGTGTAAACTGCCCATAAGAAATTTACAGTATGCGCCAGTGATTGACATTTGGTAAACTACTATTTACCCCTTTTGGGCCCCTGTGCATGATCAGTATGAACTGGGCAGAGCCAGAAAGTTACTGATGTCATGCTGTTACAACTCTATGGTCTTTAAGTAATAGATAAAAAGCCGAAAATCAGTCAACGGCTACAAACTGAGCGCAGTGAACAGGTTCACCTATCTTGGCAGTAGTCTGTCCCAGAATGTCGTAATAGATGACGAAGTTAATGCCAGGATTGCAAAGGCCAGCGCAGCATTCGGCAGACTACATGCCAAGGTCTGGAACAGAAGAGGCACTAGACTTCAGACAAAGTTGAAGGTGTACAGAGCGATAGTACTCCATGTGTTATTATATGCTGCAAAACCCTGGACAGTGTACCAGTGCCATGCAAAGAAGTTGAACCACTTCCACACTACCTGCCTCAGAAGACTCCTAAACATAAGTGGCAAGACAGGATCCCGGATACTGAGGTCCTTGCCTAAGCAAGCCTTCCCAGTATCTACACCATCTTGATGCAATCACAGTTGCAATGGGCAGGCCATGTAGCTTGCATGCCAGACCATCAGCTTCCAAAAAATCTCTTTTATGACCAGCTTGAATAAGGAAAACACGACAAAGGAGGCCAGAGAAAACGATACAAGGACACCCTGAAGACGTCATTGAAGAACTTTGGCATTAGCTATGACACATGGGAGCAGACTGCCCAGGACAGGGTCGTGTGGCGCTCTTCCATCACTAAAGGTACTGCAGCTTGTGAGGCCAACAGGACAGCCGTGGCAGAACAACAGAGACAGGCCAGGAAATCCCAAGCCAGTAACCCCATGATCAGCATTGCTACCATCCCATGTCCACAATGCCACAGAACATTCAGGGTGCACATCGGCCTCATTGGCAACCCACGCACCCACAGACCATTTGTTCCTGTTAAAACACTGGATGTCTAAAGTGGTCCTCATCGACTTGATGGACGAACTACACTAAGATAAAAAGCCAGAACCAAGTTTTGTAAAATTCAACAAATAATTTATTTCCTTGAATACACAGTGAAAAATTATAAATAACTTACAGTATTGTGAATTTAATCCTAGATAGTCCTAAAGGTTCTATCATAAGTCCAAAAGTGTTGGTCTCCTGAATGAATTCTAGTGGTGTTCTGAATGAAGTCCAGTCTATTGTGCTGATGTGCCAATAGCCTGGAATAGTTTGATGTGCTAACTATCTTGATGTATCATGATGATATAGTCCAAAATATCTTTAAATGAATTCACAGTAATTCCAAAATTGTTACTTTGTCTTTAAGTATATAAGCACCTTGCAATTCCAATGAATAATTGAAATAAATAAGTCCTCACAAATAATAATTGAAGACAACTAAACAACTCCAGAATGACTGATGTTTAAGATAGGAATATTGCTTCTGTCATTTACTATCTTATATAAAAGACTTAGATATGATTTCAGATCCAGGATGAGGGTCAAATATTCATTTCCAGAACATTACACTTGTCAACAAGGTTTGGTCCTTTAACAGTCAACCAATCAGAATTCAGGTATGTCAGAATTCCTAGGGGGAAACCCATGACCAGAACTCAAATCCCATCAAATTCGTCAGCAAGATTACTTCTACACCTTCTAAGTTCAAAATGCCACTAAAACCTGTTTACTCAAATGAAATGACCTCGTCCCAGTGTAAAAACTCACAATGGACAAAATTAGCTATCTAATATGTTCTCTACTAAATGACCATTACAATCTGTTGTTATGTATAGCTATATTGTGTATAGTATCATTCATAATTATAGTTTGTAAGGGTTATTAATATTTTAAATTCAAAATTCATTGCATTTCAAAGACAAGTCATATATAGTGTGTAAATTGTTTCATTTATGTTTTTCAAGGGTAAGTGATACTGTTAGTGTAAATCAACATCATGTGATCCAACAAGGACATGAGTTCTAATGTGAGAAACCAAGGAGACCTAGTTCCTTATTGGTTGATGTTATAACAGCTGATCTGTTTACTGATAAGAGTGGTTTCGAAATATCAAGATGATTCATTGAAAGCTGCTGTGCAGAATTACAATGAATTCATTCAAGTACATTTGGATTAATAGCTGTATTGGAATTACCATGAATTCATTTAAAGACATTTTTCGATTAAATCGGTGATTTCTTCTGTACTGTTGACACATCAGTACATCGGAATATCTTTGGAACTCATTTGGATTTCTCAGAACTATATTGTTGTTTTAGGTCTTTCTTGTTAGATTAAAACCCAAGAGCCATAATACTATAATCATAAATATTTACACACAATATGTTTATACAAAACAATACATAGGATGACATAGCTGAATAAAGCTTATATTGTTTCAGGATTATCTTTGACTTTTGTGATAGAGAAGGAGGGAATCATTTGTGCCTCGATTGGATTAACTTTTGAATCAAATATCAGCATTTGATTGCCCATCAACATGCATGTGATTTTACCTGTGGTGGGACAAAAATACAATTTTAAAAGCTGTCTACTGCACATTCTATTTTATAGTTACATTCTGTTACTTTTGGAAAATAAGAAATCAATTTTTTAAAAATAAAAAATAATTAGTAGATTTGTGTGCATTCTCCCCTTATTACAGTAACCAGTGGGAACAAGTCTGGAGACCGGACACTAGAAATGTAATGCTGGTGCAATGATGTGTGGTAAGGAGGTTATGAATGCTGACAAATGTACACAATGGGCTGCAAATTGATTACCTTACTGTTGTAATCTGGAGAGTTAAGGCCAGATGTGGGGTGTTTTATGAGGCTTTGTGAGTAATAGCAGGATCCAGCTGACCTTTGAATTTCATATTGTTGAATTGTTCTTGAATTGCTCAAAATGTTTTTTCAGTTCAGGTCATAATGCAGAAGCATAAACTTTCTCCTGATATTTTTTTGTTTTAAAAACCCACTGGATAAGAAATATAAAATTCAGGAATGTATCTTATGTCCAACTCGGAAACTTTCTCCTTTGGATGAACTTGGCATGGAGGAGTAATGGAGAGCAGTCTACAACTGTAAAACCCCAGCCCCAGAAAACTGAATTTTGATATTTCTTTCATGCTGAGCATGGTTGTTTTATAATTGCCACATCCTAATGCTGAGAGATAGAAGGAATTCTTCATTCTTCTCAAAAATAAAATTATTCAAGGGGAAATCTGGACCAGAAAACCATTGAGGGCCTGTTTAAGTGTGAAACTTAATAATCAGATTTGATGCCACCAGTGGTCACCTGTCTTTGACTTTGTGTGTGAAACTAAAAATGCTTGTGGGTTTTATGTTTTTTAAATATCTTGGTAGTGAATTATGAGATATAACCTCTTCCTTCAGTAAATTGTTCTACACTGGTTCATTTTAATTAATCACATTGGTCAGAGATCTCAGAAACGCTTGATTACACTTATTTTGATGCAAATTTTTGATCTGGGACACAGAAAATCACCCACGCAGGAGTCCTCCGTACGCACTTTTTTTTTGCAGACTGGAACTTGCGCAGCACAATAAATCTGTTCTAAATCACTATGAAAAATGAAACAATGCTTTTATTTAGGTTTGTTGCTGACTTCCTTTGATCAAAGTTCATTAGCTTGCTTCGATGAGGGTGCCTGTATTATTGAAATTGCTGCTAAAGGCTCTCTTTGAAGGACCAAACATATACCCATTTGTTATTGCTGTGGCAACATCAAATAAATGTAAAACGTTGAGACAAAAATTTTTATAATTTGCTAATTTGCTTATTATATATCGGTGCTTCAGTGGTAATCAGTTTTCTTTGAAGTTGCAGAAAAACTATTTTTTCTGGTACTTTTTAACAATAAATTCCAGTGCATTTTTATATCCAAGTTTGTGGCTTCCTGTCATCATGCCTTTGAATTTCTTCACTCCAAGCCCAAGACTGTATTTACACTTTTATCAGCCTAAAATGTTGTAGCCAAAAATATCGCCAGATGGTATATTTTGTCACCAGTAAGGAAAAAAAAGCAATTTGCAACATTGGCAAAGCCCAGTGCAATCCCTGTTATTGTGTTCATTTCTGATTGTAGCCAGATAAATATTGCATGTGACTTCTAAATCGAGACACGTCAAGACTTGGACAAAATGTCTTTTGCAAATTTGGATAAGTATTTTGGGGTTAAAGGGAAAACTGATGAAGATTTTAATGAGATTCAGAACTGTGCTAAAGTTGTTAGAACTGATACATCGGATGGGACAGTAGCCAGTGTAAGAAAGTGCCTGATGCCTGGCTTAGTGTTTGGAATAAAAACTTTCCATGGATTGACAAAATTCATTCTGATGGACAGACAAGAGCTATATGCCAGTGGTGAAAAGAATGTGGAAAATTAAACACAATGGCAGCTGCTGGTTTTTCTAATCTGCAAAGCTCCACATTTTCTAGGCATGAGACATCTAGAGACCACCTTCTTGCTGCTGAGGCTCATCATGAAAAACAACGCAAAGCAACTGTTCAATATGTATGTAATCTTTTTGTTCTATCTTTCTAGCTTTCCTTATTTATACAAGTATTATAACTACTGTTATGTAAGGTTACATGTGTACATTTGCTTTATAACCGCACCATGGTTCAGGGTGAATGCACTCCAACTTCAGTGGGATGTAAGTAATAATTGCTTGAACTTTTAATAATACACCACTCTCTCGATAACTCGCACACAACGGGGTCCAAAAACATCGACCGCGTTATAAGTGAGGGCGCGACTTATCGAGGGACCTATAACAAACAACAAAACTAACAAAGGGATCGACGTAGAGGCAAAAGGGGGCTGGGGTGGGTTGGCATGTTACAGTGTTGAATACTCAATTAATAATTGTGCTAAGATTAACTGTGAATAAATATCTCTTCATGGCGGTGTACTTTGTTTACTTTTTTCCTCACAGAGTAACATTAATTTCAGGATAACTTACAGTATATTGAGGAGATCATCAAAACATTATTCCACATGGTTTCCATTTGCTTAACACATGTACGACTTCGCACATTGTGTACTACATCACTAATTTTTATGTTGAATTGGATACATTCTAGTTTTATTGTTTGATCCAAAGTAGACTTTTTTTTATACAAAAGATAGACACTCATTTCGAAAAAACAATGTCGATTGAACGATAGGTAGATTTGACTGCGGTAGAAGTTAAATGAAAAAAAAGATAAATTCACAAGGGTTAACCATTACCAACATGAATTTAATGGGTCTACAAATTTAAAACAACATAAATTAGAACACGATAATACTTGCAGTTTGTGACACGTTTGACAAATATCACTTCACATTTTGAAAACATCTGTTAATTTTTTTTTTTGTGTTACTCTTTGATTTCTCTGCCGCCTCTGTGTATTGTTCACGGATGATTATCTCTCTAAGCTGGTATGGATAATTACATGCGGCTTCCTGATTCGCTGAGCGTATCTCTCCCGACAATGAAGTTTGTTTAATTCCATGTCTGCGCTGGAATCTCCAAACCCAGCCATGGCGGGCCCTAAAATGAGATTCATTCTCCATACTTTTTGCCATTTTTTCTGCTTGGGCCTTGAGAATTGTTCCAGAGATGGGAACACCTTGTTCACGTTGCTGTGTGAACCATGCATACACAGCATCATCTAATTCAGTATTGTTGCGATTATAGTGTTTACATTGAAGCGAAATTAAAGGATTAGAACATAAATTTCACATAGCAAGACATTTAATTGGTGTTTATTTCATTCTCTGTTGCCACCTGTTAGCATTTACCAGAATTTTTCGTTGATCACTGTTTCACCAGACTGTTTATTTACGGTGTATTGACAACTATTTCTCTCAACAACAAAAAAACAAACATAATATGTGATATCTTATTAGAACTTGCAAATTTCACAATATGGAATCTATCTTTATGGGCAATAATCACCATTTCCGATGATAAAACGAGCTATGTATCAAGGTTCAATTTACCAATTCTTATTGCGATTTTTTTCATGTTCAGCACATTTTAAAATATATTTTCTTTGGAAAAAAATTGGAAGCCATGCCGGACACCGCGTTATAAGCGGGTTCACGAGTTATCTGGGCGCGAGTTATTGAGGGAGTGGTGTATGTCAAGCCAATCATTAATTCCCTTTCTGAAGCACTCATTTTATTCATTACTTTACAGTTAATGTAAGAAAATTTTAACCGTTGTATAATTAATATACTAAGTAATTAAAGTGATGTGTGTGTGATTTAGATTTTTAATGTAGCTTTAACAATTTTTCAGTCATATCGCTACGATGTCTGCAGTGTGACAGTTTATAGTGATGTCTAGCACTGGGACATCATGCCACAGACATGTGACATGATGTCCCACCCAGTCACATTATCCTGACACCAGGCCAACCAGTCCTAACACTAACCTCTTAATGCTGAGCGCCAAGCGAGGCAGCTGTTAGTACCATTTTTTAAAGTCTTTGGTATAACTCAGCCGGGGTTCGAACCTGCGATCTCCCACATCTGAGGTGGACGCTTTGACCACTAGGCCACCGGAACAGTAAAAAAATTAATGTTTTTACAGACATCATCATGTTGTAATGAATGTACTAAAAAAATTTTAACATTGGTTCCAATTAACTAATTTTATTCATTTTTTGTAATATTAATTAATCTATTAAGTATTAATGAAAATTATTGCAAAAAAATACCTTTTTCCAAAATTACCACTTTTATTGACATTATCTTGTAATATATACAAACCAATTGATAGTTTAACATTTGTTTCAGTAATAGTTAACATAATAAAAATTGTAATGTACATATTTTAACATTTATGAATTTAGCACGTTGAAGATCAGAAGCAACGGGAGTTAGAAGGTGATTGTGACAGCACAAAAGAGGCACAGTTGAACACCTTGTATTACATAGTGAAAGATGGGCCGCCACAGAGTCAGTACAACAAAGTAATCACTCTCCAAGTCAAGAACAAATGTCCAGCCCTTCAAGACTATAAGAAATTGTACACTGATGAAGAAATAAAGATGGACAGGTTGGAGGCCATAAACTCTTCTTTAGAAGTAGTAGACACCCACATGACTAATTCTGAATTTTTGGGACTTATTAGTCATGAAAGTACAGATGTGACTGCTGTCCATAAAAAGTTCAATGTTTATGTGAAGTGTCTGAGTAGTGATAATACATCAGTGATTAATTTTGTGGATTGTGTCAGTGTTATAGATGGAAAAGCAGCAACGATTGTTTCTGAAATTATGAAGTTGTTTAAGAGAAAGAAAATCCCTCTCAGCAAGCTGATGACATTAGCTAGTGATGGTACATCTGTCATGACTGACAGACTCAGGTGTTGGTTCCATACTAAAACAACATCACTCCAAGCATCTAACGCAGATACACTGTGTTGCTCATAAGCTTGCACTTGCTGCAGGCCAAGCATGTAGAGACATTACACTCTTCAACAAATATCAGCACACTCTGAAGATGGTGTATAGGTACTTCAGCAATTCCACAGTACGATACAATGAACTGAGAGCCATGGTGGACATTATGAACAATGAAAACATGAAATATGTAACTCTGAATGAACCAGCAAGTTTCCGATGGTTTTCTCTAGAAGCAGCTGTGAGAGCAATAGTGGACTGTTACACAGTTGTGTATGCCATGCTTGAAAATGATGCTGCAAAGGGTGTTTCTGAGGCAAAGAGACTTTTCAATATGGTAAAGTGTGTGACATGTGGTGGTTTCATGATTCTTTGAAGACGTTCTTGGAGTAGTAGGAAAACTATCTCAAGTGTTTCAATGAGACAATGTGGACATTGAGACTGTGAAAATTATGGTGGAATCTACTCCATTGAAAAATCACCCAGTTCAAAACCAAGAATGGGATAGAATTAGCCAAAGTGTATGATGAACTCGCAAAATCAGAGACTTTATATCATGGGGTGAAGGTGTTAGACAGAGAACAACTCAGATCGCAGTTTAAGATAGATGCAAACAACTATCTGGACAAACTTTTAGAAAACTTAGATGAGAGGTTTCATGAACAATCAATGAAAAACCTTTTCAACATTGTGCTGAACCCATCCAAAGTCCCAAGAAATGCCACCAGTCTTGATGAACATGGTGAAAATGAACTACAGGGATTGATCAATATTTTTGGTGGTGAGGGTGGAGTTATTGATGGTGAAAGACCACAAGCTGATTTCTACCAAGTGAAGGTAGTCATAAAATCATTGAACTGCACACGTGACAGAAGCCTGTACAACTACTGCAAGAGTACAGAGATGTATTTCCAGACTTTGCAGTCCTAACTGCAATTGTGTTGGTGTCACCAGTGACATCCATGACATGTGAAAGAGGCTTCAGTGTGCAGAACAAAATCAAGATGAAGGGAAGGTCCAGAATAAAACATGAGACCTTAACACCTATTGATGCGAGTCAAAGAAGAGGGACCTAGTGTGGAGGAATACGATCCAGAGCCAAGCATCAGAAAATTTTGTGGAATGCAACATAGACAAAAGTGAACTATATTGTAGTTAAAGAATATGATACTTATACATAATATCAATTTTAATACATAATTTTTTAAACAATAATAAATAATTACAAATAAATAAAACTGACAAAGTTTTATGTCTGTTTATTCCTGGCATTTTAATGGACATTTAGCCACCTCAACATGTTTCTGAGGGGGAACTTCAATTTTGCTGATGGGGCTCTTATTTTTACAAATTAGGAGTCCTGAACTCTTAGTTTTTAAATCTTAGTGAGACCTCTGTTGGTTCAAGAAGTATATTTTCTTTCCTGTCTCAGTCTCAGAAACAACCTGCCAGTGATGATCAGTCTGATCCTCAGACTCCAAAGAAATAGTAAGTTAGTAACAATTGTGAGTAGAAGGAGAACACATCTCCTAAAGTTATCAGAAATCTTAAGTATTCAGTTACAAAATACTGTACAAGTGTTTTCCTTATTTAACATAAAACAAGAAACCTTGAACATCAGATTTATCCATGAATAAAAAACTATCCCAGCTACAAGATCACAACTCCAAAGCAAACGATTCTTGAGGTTTTTACTTTGACTTGATATTCTGGTGTCTAGTGTCAAATAAGCCCTGATGATATAATTGATACGGCCTTACACTGAGGTATATTATTGAGAATCCTGATGATATAGTTGAAGTGGCCTTTCACTGAGGTATATTACTGAGAACCCTGATGATATAGTTGATGTGGCCTTACACTGAGATATATTATTGAGAACCCTGATGATATAGTTGATGTGGCCTTACACTGAGGTATATTATGGAGAACCCTGATGATACAGTTGATGTGGCCTTACACTGAGGTATATTATTGAGAACCCCAATAATATAGTTGATGTGGCCTTACACTGGGGTTTACTATTGAGAAACCTGATGATATAGTTGATGTGGCATTACACTGAGTTATGTTGTAAGGAAATATATAATACAGCCATTATAATAGGCTCCCAAACCATACCCATGTTATATCAGAGACTGTGTTATACTGAGGTGTTTAATAAAGAGTGACCACTGTACTCCACTGCATTATTTCCATAGATCCAGATCATGTTGGTTCTACCATGTAAATATATGTGCATCAGAGTCATGTCCATCATATCAATGTTTTCTCTCTAACTTAAGAAGTACAGGCATTTCATGTTATTATAATTGACATGGAAACAACCCCATATTCATTATTCACATCAGAAACCTTGATTGCCATATTGCCTGTTTTCTTTGCAATGTTGAATTGTGCATACACTTAGAACCTAAAGATTTGATGACATGATTGAGTGATAGCATTAACCCCATGGAGCTATTATTGAATATTGCTGCATTGCTTCATGGCCATTGCATCATCCATATTGCCATCACGCCATCATGTTTTACACATGGAAAATTTGGTCCAAATGGGATTTCATACTTGACCTATATCTGCTACAACTGGAGTTGTTCTCAGTTTAGTCATGGATTTTGCCCCTGTGCAAGTTACAACATAGACATGGCTTAATTGTGGGAGTTGCAGTTGTTTATTTTGTATTGAGGAGAAATAAGTGTAAGTATTGATATTTATTATTTCTGAAAGTGTTACAGGGGTCACCCTTTCAAGAGGCCACCTTTCCTAGCACTAATACAGTACAGTACAGCTTATGTGATTTTTTGAAACCCCACATATAGCTGTGGAGGTAGAGAGAGAACATGAAGAGGATTAAAAAAAACCTCCACAACCTCTCACACTTCCTGGTGGAGGTGCTATGACAGGTCGTGAAGACTAACTCTACACAGCAAGCTTTCTCACTGAGTCATGGATGACCACTGTGAAGTGGACATGGTCTTAATAAAATAGGAGTGATTTACTTTGTATTGCCCCAGCAAGCCTGCTCTAAGAGTTTCGTGGAGAGAGAGAGAATGGCACTCATTTACCTACATGTTATCTTTTTCGGAACAATTTGTTTTCTAATGCTAAAAAAATGTGATAATTTAGTTGATTATAAACATTTCCTAATTGTAATGAAGATAATGTAATAGACATCATGCCAAATCAAATTCTGCTAATATTAACATATTGACCATGACTCCCAATCCGTATGGATACTACAGTAGTTACTCCCATGCATGAGTTCTCATTAACTTAATGAATGATTTCCTCTGACATCCTATCACAGGATTATAGAGGGATAATTAAAACTCTAGAATGCATAGTTCTTGCAGTTGCTGCATGAACCAAAAAGAACAAAATAATTCCTAACAGGTGACTGACCATGTGCTATTCATTCTCATGTTGTGAAAAAAAGATGTGTTCATGGACTTAATAGTTTTGTGGGCAGGGACACAACATACACACATGTTAGTCTCAGATTCTTGTGTGTGCAAGTGAGAGAGGGAGACAGAGAGAGAAAGAGAAAATTAAAAAGATTTTGCATCTTTACTTTAATTTGAACTGTACCCTATTGTGTTATCATTTTGTTTCATAAATTGTCACAAAAAGTCATCCTAGAGACCTGTAGGTTCACACATCCTTTTTTAAAACAGATGTTTATCTGCAACTAATAACCTAGCAAGCTATCAACACAGTTTGTGTCCTTTGCCACTGATGTATTCATTTCATGTACAGACAAATAACTTAAAATCACAACAGTGGCTCTTCTGCAGGTTTGTTTTCCTTGCCATTTTGTTGACAATAAACAATGTACTCATGTAGGACAGAAAGTCACAGGACTAAATGTCACATTCGAATTTTCACTTTATGAGTTACATGTAGGACAGAAAGTCAGAGGACATAAAGTCACACTTTAAATTTTGTAATGTTGCAGCTTTTTGCATGAATGATACAATTTAATTGTACCTTTTTCATTGAGATATTAATATAATAAAATATCAGTCTTAATATTTTAAAATATTTTCAGGATATTTTATAAGAGTTTGTAACAAAATATGAGTACCCGTATACATAGAACTAACAAAATAATCACTTTTTTTGTAATTGTCACTGCTAATGCAAAAGTTCAATATATAAATTATGTTTGAAACCATGGAAAGTAAAGCCATTTAGCACAAAATGGCTATTTTATTAACATAATAGTTTAAAAAGCAGTTATAGATTGAATCCAAATTTTCCTGTAAATCCTAATCAAAACTACCTTTCATGTCTAAGAGTAAGCCTTAAATAAACCTCAATGATCCCAATGTTATATGCTTGTTTACAATTTCAATTTTCCCATAGGACTTCAGTTGCTAAATCAATTACCCTTTTCCTGTGAAGCCATCAATTCATTGTGATCATTGATAGTACTAATTAAGAATTATAATAGAATATAATGATTTTAATACATTTTTAAAAAAATAAAGTTTTGAAAATTCAAAGTATGACTTTGTGTCCTGTGACTTCCTGTCATGCATGCCCACCATTTCTATGATAATTCAAATTGTGACTTTTTGCCTTGTGACTTTCTGTCATGCATGCCCACCATTTCTATGGTAATTCAAATTGTGACTTTTTGCCCTTTGACTTTCTGTATTTGTGACTTTTTGTCCTGTGACTTTCTGTCTGTTTACCTAAGTGGACAGTTTTTTTTTTATTGCATGAGCATTTTGTTGAAGGATACTAGATAACCCACAGGCTGTTTCATTGTTTGATTCTCAAAAAAGAAAAATCAGTTAATGAAAGAAGAACTTGACTTGTGTATAGATCAAATCGGCTAGTGTCAGATTTGCATCTGGTACACAATTTATCGTAAGGAGACTGTTGCAGAATTCAATGTTTCAACTTATTCATGTCTCTAAGTAGCTGACAGTATCTTGGTTGTGCATTGACAAACCCGGCATCACATATGACATGTTTTAAAGTAGCATTGCCAAATACAGCTAGAGCCCTTTTTGACATCTGTATTGGAACTGGCAGCATTATTACTCAATACGTCTTCAATGATTTGATTATCTTAAGCAGTACACTGAGTCTTACCCATACATTTGTAAGGTGGTGTTGATCTCAGACTTTTTTGTATCTGGAACTGCTTGATATGATATTTGACAGCTGCCCATGCATTACGAAATCCATAGTCCTTGAGAAGCTGAAGAATTTTGCAAGCAAAACTAGTATTATATTATTTCTCTCCACTTGAAATGGATCTACTAGCAGTTTCTTTAATGTTTGTTTTAAGTAGAGGATTCTGCAGGATGCAGTAGAAACCACTAAGCAATTCGAGATAAATGTAAAGACAGAATTTCTTTTTTTTTATCAACTGGTTCATAGTACTACATAAATGAAATCCATAAGGTTGTTTCCACTCAGATTTATTATTTTACTGTACTGTACATGACAGTGATTTAAACACAGTGTTACAGGCAGATATAGCCATTAATGAGAGAGAGGGAGATGATCATGAGGAATCTCTCGATTATGGAATCTTAATCACTACTGCAGAAATTAATTAATTGCACTTAACACTAGAAATGTATTTTTTTATACATACTTCAGTAACAGTTTACGTATTCCTTGATTGCCAAGCTTTCTGCAGTTAGCAGCCTTGTCATTCACACCAAGCCAAAAAGATGTTTCTGCCATGAAAGTTTTTCATGATTCTGATAATGTTTTGAATAATTTTTCACCAATCTTAGTTTAAAAAATAATGCAAAAATGCTTATTTATGATAACAAATTATACTCTTTTATATTTGACATGTTGACATTTTTAGACAGTCTTAAGAATTAAAATATTAAAATTTGACCAATTCTAAATCTACACATAGAAAAGTTCATAAGTGGTAAGAAAACTAATACAGTGTTAGACTTTGCATCTTAGAATAAAAAAGAAAAAATGAATATTCTTGCCAGCAGTTGCAAACTTATGACCTTGTGTTCCAAAGCCAACTGTGTGTGTACATGCATGTGTCAGACACTTTATCAACATGGCCACAGTAACTAGCAGCAAAGCAGTATCTACATGCAGAAACACACCAAATGCTGTTCAAAGAAATTAGTTTGCATGTTTGTTATTTTTCCTCAATAGCCAAATGCTCCAGTAGTCATAAACATGAAACTGCGTATTTTAATATCTGCATAGAAATAATTAAAAGAATTAGATCTGTTAGGTCATTAGGTTATTGACATATCATTTTCTGTATGATTGCTTATTTTTTTCTATGTTGAATTTGTTTTGATATTTCCCCTTTCAAAGATGAGCATATAATAGGATTATACGGAGACATCAACGCAGTATGTCCAAAATTTGTTGGAAATTAATATCTCTTAACAGCTAAGATTTAACATTTGTCACAATTATTAAACTTTCTTTGCTAATGACAAGAGCATAATTGTAGCTGTTAAGTACAACTCGCTAAGTCAGCTGGTTTCTGTGACAGAAATGCATCTTTCCCAACCTGAAATTGACATCATCTTCAGCTGCTAATATTTTATGACTGTGATAAGAAAAATCTGATTTCTGCAGAACATTCACTGAATTCAGGTCTTTATTAGGGAAAGGCCATTTAATTTTCTAAGGGGGGAGATATGCTTCCTTGAAAACATTTGTCTTGCTCTGATTTGCATTATAAAAGGATTACATACCATACCTTTTCTTATTTGAAATAAATTTATTCTGTGATAAA
The DNA here is from genome assembly GCA_016617855.1 of Megalonaias nervosa. NCBI lineage: Eukaryota > Metazoa > Mollusca > Bivalvia > Unionida > Unionidae > Megalonaias > Megalonaias nervosa. The sequence goes on from JAECUM010004467.1 coordinate 59,009, forward strand.
TGAAACAACAAAAAATTATCTCATCATAAAGATCAATATGGCGCCATAAATTAAATGACCTGTCCCTTACAATATATTTGTAGCCAGAACTGAACTAGTTTGAAGATGTGTACATGTATATTCAGCCTTGTGACTGGGTCTTACATAGTTCATATTCAGGGGTGCCTGCTGAATGACTTTTATTTGGGGGGGGCGGGCGGGGGACAAACATGTCTTGGTTAGCTATTAAGTGTTACAGATGTTGGCCAAAACATGTTTAGAGGTGGAATCTGGGGAAGGGGACAAGCTTGCCTCTATGTGCGGGCATCTGTGTTTGTATTTAATGTAATTTCAGAATTTGCTGTTGTTTTCTAACAAAAGTAGCTGTCAGTTGGAATTTAATTGTCCACAACTTAGAGAATTACTTTTCATGTTTAAACAGCAACATAAATTTATACTATTAAAAAAATATCAACAAGGTGTCCCCTCATCAAGTCAGTGCATACGTTTGTTCAGATTTGTTTTAATAAAGTAAAAGTATAAACATATTTCAAAATCGGTTGATCAGCCTTCTCTAAATGTACAGAATTTACAAGGCTTTTTTATATTTTTATTATTTTATTGTTGCAGTATATTTGATAGAAATTAAGATCATTTGATTCTTGAAATCTGATTGTAAATCATGCATGACATCTCAGTCTTCCCATAGGTGGTCTTCATTCATTGGTATTTCAAATGTCAGTAAAGTCGATCTGCCTGTCCATGGTGGAGATAGCATTGGTGTGCCAACCCAGACATGGTGGTGATTTGCAGGTATTTATTGCTCGGTTGAGGAGAGAAAGTGGAGAGGATTAAGTCCCCCACCACGATGTGTGGGGTTCCAAAAAATCATGTGAGCTGTACTGTATGATGTATTTTTACCCACTCATGACAGGCCACCCTTGCTACAGAAAAGGTGACCTTATAAGAAGAGGACCACAGATTCTTCATCTAAAATGGCATAAATATATCCATATGTTCCTGTTAGAAGCTTTCTGAAGAAAAGTTTTCTCAATAAATGCATTGCCTCATGCTTGACATTGCAAGGAGTAGATCATTTGTTAAATACAATAATTGATTATGGATATAATAAACTATGTACCTTAGGGCTATCTGACAATAAATTGACTAAACCTAGCTGCAAAACAAACACTAGCTTATTCAGTTCAATAGATTGCATATTTACATCACTTTATAGTCCTCTGACAGTGTTGTAAATTTGAGAATGACTGGAAAAATGCTTTCTTGATAATTTAGGGCAAACTTTGATATCCAGAAGTGACATTTTGTATATCCACCAAAATGTAGAGCTCATATTGTTATGAAGTTAGGTTTTAGGGTTAGTCTGTCCCTCCATCTGTTACCTTTTTTAATTTCAGCACAATAAGTTTAATTTTGTAACCATCTACTTTAATTGTACTTTGTAGATGGCTTGCATGTTGAGATAAGGAAGACATTAATTGATTTAATGGTCAAAAGGGAAACAGTCAGGTCAGTGACTAAAAAAAGAAAAACGATTTTTGCACAATAAAATTAATTCAGAACCACAGGCTTGGACCAAACCTTGTTGATGGGTTACTCTTGGGATAAAGAAATATGTCTCTTGATTTTGGGTCAAAAGGTCAAAGGTTATGGTCAATGCAACTGAAAGAAGGAAAATGGTTTCTGTACATTAATATTAGCTCTACATCGGAAACCTGGATCAAACTTTGTGGATGATATGGGGTAATGAAGAAGTCTATTGATTTGGGGGTCAGTGGTCATGGTCACTGACTGAAAGAAGAAAACTGGTTTCTTCACAATTCCGTTAGTGTTATATCTAGGGGCTTAAATTGTGTTCAAGTCCTTGAATAATTTCACATAGTCCTCAAGGCACTGTGTGTTTTAGAATAAATGTTTTCCACTCAGCAAGTCCAAGGAACATATTGTAAATAAATCATGATTTCATCTCACAACTCTCACAAAAATGGCACATAACTGAAGAATAAAATGATGCATGTTTAAATCCCCTTACATAGAGTGTGTACCAAATCAGTGATATCCAGAGTCAACTGTGGCCATCTAGTGCCTCCACTGAGGACTTGAACTCAGGATGGACTGTTATCTGATACTGTTATTCATCTTTGTTGCCCCTAGGACTTGGATCACATAGTTCCTGTTATAAGACTGGAATTGTTTCTGTCTCTGTATGTTTTCAGAGTTCTCTGTTTGGAGAGGACGAGACACTAACAAGGATTACAAGACCACAGAAGATGGTTGAGAGGATTAATAAACTCCAAACACGCTTGGAGCTTGATAAGGCCAAGAAACAAAGTCAGAAATTAAGGACCCAAAGCACTCCACTAATTGTTTCGTGTATGAAAAAGCAGTTCAATCAACACAAGGGAGATGTCAAAAGAAAAGACTTCAGCCCACAGTCACTTGCTTCTTTGGGCTGGAAGAAGTCCCAAGCTGCAGGGGACCATATGACCTTTATGATTCATGGCAAGGCAAGTTAGCCATTATCTTTTATTTACAGATAAACCTTATTTGTCAGAAGTGACTGACTTTTGTTGCAACAATGATAGGACCCTTTCCTCAATCCATGAATTTAAATAATAATGAAAATGTAATTTTCACAAAACCATAAAAATTGATGTCCATAAATCAGATCTTATTACTACCAGTATAGCACACTGGTTAATTATCTGCTTTGCACCTATGTGATCCCAGTTTCATTTGTGGAGCTGGTTTGTGCCAATTTTGGGGTCAGCCATCCACGGTCACAGTGGCTTCATCTGGGAAATCCACTCTTGACAACCTCAGAGGCCATTGGCAAGTTAAGATATAACATGCACTTGATATAGAGTTCATTTTATTTAATACATCTGTAACAGCTCAGCACCATTTGTTCAACATGGAAAACTTACTATGCTTTCATGCAGAGTGCACCATATATGTCAGTTAATACACACTTCAGTCAGTATGCTTGTTGGCTGTTGACCATCATGTGTGCAGTTGTTTCTATGTATGGATGAGAGAGAATGAAAGACCATGTGTTTCTCATGTAACTACTTGTTTATTTACATTAATGTATCCACATCATACTTTTAGCTCTACCAGGGATGGTCTGTTGTTTGCCATCTGTCTGTCCATTAGCACAAGTTTGCTATTGCTATTCCTTAACTACTTGAAGCATTGCCATGAAATTTACACATTGATCCCATGGTCTAGTTGGTCATAAATTAAATTGGTGCTGCTCAGACATTCAGTATCACTGTTTCAATGGCCATCTTGAAATTCTTGTTTTCACTACTCCTCCAGAAAGAATGGTAAAATCAACATGGGTTTTAGCTAAAAGGTTTCTTATGATGTATAGTTGGTCTTAAATGAAAATGGTGCTGATCTAACCACAGCAGCCATCTTGAAAATCTTGTTTTTAACAGCAGCAATATATTGTCCATAGCCATTGTGTAGCATGATGCTTTTTCCTGTTGAAAAACTACCATCTGTTTGATGTGAATGCATCCTCCCACAGAATGGAAATTGTCAGAATGATGCAATCCAAATATGTATCTGGCTTAGATACTGTGTAGAACTGTCATCTTTTTCAAGAAGGCCATGCTGTTTGGATGTTAATAATCAATTCATCAGAGAAAGTCTGCCTGTAGAATCAACGTGTACCGATATAGTGGTCTTCCATGTAGAGATGTCAAAGTTTTGGGAAATTTCTGTCAGGTACCAGTCAATCCTAACGATTGGTTATCCAGGTACCTGATCAAAGGGAAATCGTATTAAATGCGAGACTGAACTATTTTGTTGTAGGTTCACAAATACCAACCCCCAAGAGAGGTATAAGCATAATTTATTACTAATATAAGTGGCAAAAAGAGTAATCTGATCATAAACAAAGCAATCTATATATTACATGCCATAATTACAGAAAACTCTATGAAAACATACATATTTATTTTATTTAACATGCATTTATTTTTGCTACTTACCTGGATCAGTAGTTAAAATTTTTGTCACAAATCAGGCTAAATCCATGTAGATTAGTAGTTAATACAAGAATATAGACATTAAAGAAATGGATAAATTATTTATGCCTCCTCTAACATGTTTCAGCCATATAACATCCAACAGATGCATCGATACAGCCTGGATTTTTTTTAATGATATCTGGTGCCATTTATTTTCAATTTTAACTGGTCAGCTATGTATGTAGCACCAAAATAGAATGAATCTACACCAAGTGGTATCACATTCAAGAATCCTGTCTGTTTTCTTGGATCTTTTTCATGTAAAATTAATGCAAAAATTACCAAATTTACACACAGTCAATTTTTTTTTCAGTGTTATTAAACAACAAAGATTTCCCTTATATTTAAATATTTCAGTGAAAAATTTCATTCTGTATTGCTGTCCCTTTTGTTCATTTTTTTCCTAACATGGTATAAGAAGTGCATTTTATGGTAACCAAGTTTTTGTGTTGCCTTTGCCATGACCAAAATATCAGTCTTGGGTTTCCCGCTGATAAAAAAGAGTCCAGTGAACAAATATGTGAACAGCGGCCCTGACTTGAACAGCTAATACTTGCTCCAGGGCCTCAAAACTGAGGCAAAAATGGCATTAGTTAAACCAGACATTATATTGTGCTTTCTTTTATTTTACTTGTAGTACGTGTTTAAATTTTATTTCTTCAAATATTTCTTAATCAGTACTTACTGTCACTGTTGACAAAAGGTATTGTTGTTGTTGTTGTTGTTGTAGGGTTTAACGCCATTTTTCAGCATACGATAGGCTATACATAGCGGCCAGTATTAATGGTGGAGGAAGAACCCGGGAAAACCCCGGAAAGAACCACCGACCCACGAGAAGCTACTGGCAAACTTTCTCACATACCTACATTGGCCCAATCTGAGACTCGAACCCCCGCAGACAGAGGTGAGATTGCAGTGATCCGTAACGGATAGCGCTTTAGACCACTCGGCCACTCAGGGCCCCAACGAAAGGTATTGACCTAGTTAATGTCATCAGGATCTCAAAACAAGCACATTTAAGTTGCAAGGAAAATGGCGCAGGAACCTTGGACAGGCAGTCTAGCTTTAAATATCAGCGTTGATTCTTAAATAGGTCACACGAGAAAGGAGAGGAGTGTCCTCCCTTGTGTTATATAGTACATGTATGATAAGTAAATTGTAAGCAACCATACAAGCCCCATTGATGACAAATACATGCACTCATGACATGAGCCTTGAACTGTAATCGTTATTCTGTGTCTTGATTTGAACTTGGAATACTTTTTGTTTTTTAACAGGTACCTGGTTGTTCATGTTATTACTGGGGTTATTATTAACGGACAAGTACCCACGTACCTGTTGGCATCTTTACTTCCCATCTATGCTAGCCAAGGTACTGATAACCCTATCTACACCTTGGCATATCGAGCAGATAATTCTGTGCTTCAGATCTGTGAATTTCACTAGATACGATGGAAGAAAGTAAGGGGGTTGTGATCACTAAACACAACAACCAGAGAAGGAGCTGAGCTAATGTAAACTTCAAAATGCTGTAATGCCAATATTAAAGCCAAACATTCCTTCTCGATTGTTGAGTAATTTCTTTGGTGCTTATTTAATTTCTTAGAGAAATAGCACACTATGTGATCAACACCATTTCTATCTTCTTGAATCAGTACTGCTCCAACCCCAACATCACTTGCATCAACAGATAATTTAAAAGATTGACTGAAATTTGGAGCTGTAAGAACCGGCGCAGTTTTGAGTATGGTTTTTAACCTATCAAAAGCCTCCTGACATGTTTCAGTCCAAAGAAACTTGTTTTTCTTACTCAACAAGTTTGTCAGAGGTTCAGCAATATTAGAAAAATTTGAACAAAATTTCCGATAGTAGCCAGCCATACCCAAAAATCGCATCAGTTGCTTTTTACTGACAGGCACAGGGAAATCAGAGATAGCCTTGACCTTAGCATCTATAGGTTTAACTTGACCATGTCCCACAATATGTCCTAGAAATGTCACACAAGCACGGCAAAACTCACTTTTAGATAAATTGATTGTCAAATTTGCATCAGTGAGTCTGTCAAAGAATTTCCGAATCGTGGCTAGATGTTCTTTCCAGGTGTCGTTGTAGATAATGACATCATCGATGTAAGCATCACAATTATCTAGACCAGAGGTAATCATATTCAGCAAGCATTGAAAAGTACTTGGAGAACCCTTCATCACTTTATTGATAAAATCCATCTGGAGTCACAAATGCTGAAATTTCCTTTGCCCTTTCCGTAAGTGGAATTTGCCAAAATCCTTTCAGAAGGTCAAATTTGGTGACATACTGAGCATTTCCAGTTTTATCAATACAGTCATCGATTCTTGGTAATGGAAATGAATCTGTTTTTTTCACACTGTTCACCTTCCTATAATCAGTGCACATACGGAAAGTTTTATCTGGTTTTGGAACAAGTATACATGGTGAACTCCAATCACTTTTACTGGGCTCTATAAAATAGTTTTCCAGTAAATACTGAATTTCCATTTTCAAGTATTCCTGTTTGAGAGGGTTCATCCTGTATGGGTGTTGTTGCACAGGTTTTGAATCTACAATTTCAACATCATGAAAAATTTTGTTTGTCCTCGTAGGAATATCTGGAAACAAGTGCTCATATTCGAATAATAACTGGTTAAGTTCATTCCTTTCTTGTTGTTGCAAATGTAAAAGTTTCTGGTCCAGATTTTTCATAATATCCGAATTCCGAAGATTTGTTGCTCCAAAAATCAACAGAGTCCGATTGAATTCCTTCACTTAAATCCTCAGTTTATGGGACATGTACAACTAAATTAATTGTATGATTACTTGGCTATGTCTCTCAGTATACTAGTACTCCTATAATTTATTTAGATCAGAGTACTAATATTATAATTTAACTCATTCATCATTTTCTTCTTTACTTTGTAAGGGCTGTAAAATCTAATTTGAAGAAAATTTCGAAGAATGAGCAAGAGAGAAAGGACTCTATTTACAAGACTCAAAAGTTCTCTCAATTAAAGTTCTGTGAAACCACAATTTCACTTTTGACTTGAATTGCTGAGTGCCAAATTCAAGCATAACAAGCTGGAAAATTCCAGACATAAAATTTGACCTTTGACCAGATTGAACAGATTTAGAAAGGCCAAATTGAGCTAAAAACTTTATCAAAGCTTTTACTAGGGTTTTTGTTTTAATATTCCTCAAAGGAATCGCCTCTGGGAATCTTGTTGATGCACACATAATGGTCAACAAATATTGGTTGCCTGACTTGGTCTTATTTCAGGGACCAACACAATCTACCATTATTCTGCTAAATGGTTCGTCAAATGCAGGAATAGGTTGCAGATGAGCCTTAGGTATCTTCTGATTGGGTTTTCCTACCATTTGACAAGTATGACAAGATCTACAAAATTTACAAACATCACTTTTGATTTTTGGCCAATAAAAGTGAGTCAAGATCTTGTCATAAGTTTTATTTATCCCTGAATGACCTGCCAGAGG
>JAECUM010004468.1:0-32729 GCA_016617855.1 Megalonaias nervosa
TATTACAATATCATGAAATCCATGGTGTTACATGATGCATTCTTTGTGCAATTACAATATCATGAAATCCATGGTGTTACATGATGCATTCTTTGTGCTATTACAATATCATGAAATCCACAGTGTTACATGATGCATTCTTTGTGCAATTACAATATCATGAAATCCATGGTGTTAAATGATGCATTCTTTGTGCAATTACAATATCATGAAATCCACGGTGTTACATGATGCATTCTTTGTGCTATTACAATATCATGAAATCCACAGTGTTACAAGCATTCTTTGTGCTATTACAATATCATGAAATCCATGGTGTTACATGCATTCTTTGTGCTATTACAATATCATGACATAAACATGGGCAGATGAAACTGGATGAAGGCTCTTTAAACTCTCTGTTCCAAGAGTAACAAGGTTTATCACCAACCTAATAAACCTGAGTATTCAGACAAGGTCTATCACCTACCTAATAAACCTGAGTATTCAGACAAGGTCTATCACCTACCTAATAAACCTGAGTATTCAGACAAGGTCTACCACCTACCTAATAAACCTGAGTGTTCAGACAAGGTATATCACCTACCTAATAAATCTCAGTATTCAGACAAGGTTTATCACCAACCTAATAAACATGAGTATTCAGACAAGGTCTACCACCTACCTAATAAACCTGAGTATTCAGACAAGGTCCATCACCTACCTAATAAACCTGAGTATTCAGACAAGGTCTATCACCTACGTAATAAACCTGAGTATTCAGACTAGGTCCATCACCTACCTAATAAACCTGAGTATTCAGACAAGATCTATCACCTACCTAATAAACCTGAGTATTCAGACGAGGTCTATCACCTACCTAATAAACCTGAGTATTCAGACAAGGTCCATCACCAACCTAATAAACCTGAGTATTCAGACGAGGCCTATCACCTACCTAATAAACCTGAGTATTCAGACAAGGTCTATCACCTACCTAATAAACCTGAGTATTCAGACAAGGTCCATCACCTACCTAATAAACCTGAGTATTCAGACAAGGTCCATCACCTACCTAATAAACCTGAGTATTCAGACAAGGTCCATCACCTACCTAATAAACCTAAGTATTCAGACAAGGTCCATCACCAACCTAATAAACCTGAGTATTCAGATAAGGCCTATCACCTACCTAATAACATGAATATTCAAATAAGTTTTATCACCTACCTAATATACCCGAGTATTCAGTCAGTTGTCTTTCCTGACAGACTGAAATGTGCCAAGGTCACTCCCATCCATAACAAGAGGTCTAAGTGGGCATGAGATTGCTCACTTGCCTAAAATCTATCCAATAACCAAATGCTCAAGCTATTGACCTAAACTCTGGACCAGTATGATGATTGCTGAAAACATTTCTTCAATTATTGTTGATTGCATATGTTATGAAACATCTGCTTCAAGGCTTCTCCAATTTTTTTTTTTAGACCTTCATCTAAGTTTGATGGTACATCAGTATCATTTATACCTTCATCTAAGTCTGATGGCACATCAGTATCATTTATACCTTCATCTAAGTCTGATGGCACATCAGTATCATTTGTACTTTCATCTAAGTCTGATGGCACATCAGCATCATTTATACCTTCATCTAAGTCTGATGGCACATCAGTATCATTTATACCCTCATCTAAGTCTGATGGCACATCAGTATCATTTGTCAAATACTGAAAGACTCCTATGTCAGTAAGCTGTCTATTATATTTGGTCAAATTCTGGTTCACATTTTCTTGAGATAAAACTGTGTACATGTTTATCTACTTTGAGCTATGACCAAAATATCTTATGGGGTATTGTCATCATTTCTATATACTGTATGTGAAAGTCCTTCAAGCTGGGACACTTTCTCTCAAATTTCATCAAATCGTTTTTAGAGGACGTTATTTAAAGTTTTATATTTTCAGTAGCAGAATCAGAGTTTGATAGCAGAATGGTAGAATTTCAATCAATGCCAAATATTTTAAAACTGATGAGTGGCTTGTAAGAACATCATTCATATTATTTTCTGCTTTTTGTTTTGTAATGGTAGCCACACATGGACACTGTCCGTCAAGCCTAATGGTGAATCAGCAGCATCAGTGTAAACATGAAAGATCTTCATTGCAGAATGGGTTTTTTTTGTTGTGTCAAACATTTCAAATTCAGACAAACAGCTTCTGAGGAGTCATTTAAGTTGAGGGTTTTTTCTCCATTTTCATAATGATGGCATTAGTTGATTATGATTTGACATCATTTAAGCAAACTTTAAATACATACCAGTATGCTTGTTAAATTTGGCCAAATTACACCTTTTTATAAAGCTCATCGTTTTCATTTTTTTCAATTTTTATTTACAGCAGAAATCCTAGTATTGTCGATTGGCACCACTTATACAAAATTGAAAGCCATCTTATACTTTCTGTCAGTTTGATAAAAATTCTGTTCAGCTATTTTTGAGAAGAAGTTGTTTAATATTTTTTTTCTATTTTTAGCAAGCGTGGCCATATTTGATGGTGGATCGGCATCATTTAAATAAAGTTAAAGAGCTTCAAGCCATTTTGCTTTCTATCAATTTTTTTCATATTCTGTTTAGTGGTTCTTGAGAAGAAAAATGTTTTTCAATTCTGGAGGCCACATTTGATGGCAGATTGGCATCTTTTAAATAAATTTTTAAGAGTTTCATCCCAGTATATTTTCTGTCAAATTTGGTGAAATTCTGTGCAGCAGTTTTTGAGAAAAAAGATGTAAATAAAACAAGTAGCCTAAAAAAGCTTAATAAAAATTTCAATTCAGACTGTATCATACATAAAAGTCACACTTCTGTAAGGTCCACCCATGTCTTATAGCCGTAACTAACCTGACACACTTCTGGCTTCAGCAAATGGGCAAATTAAATTTGACTGGTGTAATATTTCTTGATTTTAAAATATCCGAATCTAATAACTCATATAATCCTGTTGTCAAAATTTAAGTGCTACATGTTTGATGATTCAGCTAGTGCACATATTTAATAGTTTCTTAAGGGGATTATCCTGAATCAGATATGGTATTCCACAGGGTTTAAAAAATGAATGTTTATTGGAACATCCAAAAAGCTGTTGATATTGATTAAGAAGGATTTCAACTTAAATTTTGGGATAAGTATATGTAAAATGTACAACAATAAAAGCTCCTTAAAGTGGATATTGTTTATACTCAGAGAAAGGAAATGCACATCCACTATACCTGTCAATAACTTGAAGATAGCTCTGAGAAAGGAAATGCACATCCACTATACCTGTCAATAACTTGAAGATAGCTCTGAGAAAGGAAATGCACATCTACTATATCTGTCAATAACTTGAAGATAGCTCTGAGAAAGGAAATGCACATCTACTGTATGTCAGTCACTTAACTTGAAGACAGCTTTACTTCAAAAGATTACAAAATATCTTGAAGAATGCTTATATACTAACAATAATTGATGATTTTTTAATAAGGCCTATATAGTAAAAATATTTGATGACTTTATATCATATGCCTTTATACTAACAATAATTGATGACTTTTTTAATAAGGCCTATATACTAGCAATATTTGATGACTTTTTAACTATGCCTTTATACTAACAATAATTGATGACTTTTTTAATAAGGCCTATACACTAGCAATATTTGATGACTTTTTAGCTATGTTTATATACTAACAATAACTGATGACTTCTTTAATAAGGCCTATATACTATAAATATTTGATGACTTTTTAACATATGCATATATGCTAACAATAATTGATGACCTTTTTAATAAGGCCTATATACTAGCAATATTTGATGACTTTTTAACTATGCCTTTTTACTAACAATAATTGATGACTTTTTAATAAGGCCTATACACTAGCAATATTTGATGACTTTTTAACTATGTCTATATACTAACAATAATTGATGACTTCTTTAATAAGGCCTATATACTTGCAATAATTCATGATTTTTAATAAGGCCTATATACTAACAATATTTTAGGACCTTTTAACTATGCCTATATAGTAACACTAACTGATTACTTTTTTAATAAGGCCTATATACTACAAATATTTGATGACTTTTTAACATATGCCTTTATACTAACAATAATTGATGACCATTTTAATAAGACCTATATACTAACAATATTTGATTACTTTTTAACTATGCTCATATACTAACAATAATTGATGACTGTTTTAGTAAGGCTTATATACTAAAAATATTTGGTAACTTTATGTTACGTATATGTAATTAAATAGCTTGTGTGTTAGTTTTAAAATTCTTTTTTATTTTATTTTTGTTTCATTACATTTTATTGTAATGATTATTTTCACAGGATTCAATATTTTTTTCAGTAAAATTCAGTTTGTTTAGAACATAAAAATATTACATTAGCACTATTTTTAGCTCACTCTGGTTCACAGATTTTGTAAACATTGAGTGAAGATGACTGGCTATTGCCAAGGTCATTTCAGCCCACATGTTAGCTGAACTGTAAATAGTCTTTCTTTTTTTATATATTTTCAGTGTGAGAATTTGGTTCTTAGATAGGGCTATTGTAGCTACGTGATAATTGCCATTTTTTTTATTGCGCTGTTAAAATGTTAAGAGACCACGTGACCCATCACACGGGAACGAAATGATGTTTTTAGTTGGGTTTAATACTCATTCCGAAAGCTTTCCAGTTAGTTGTATTCTTAACACCTTGAGAGTACAAGGTGTTTTATATTGTTGATGCAGGCTTGTTCTGAAGTTTTTCTATTTTTTGGAATTTAATAATTTATTCTCTAGAAAACTAAACAAGTACTTTATATTTATAAAAGTTCTGGCAGAAATAAATTCAGTGGAAATTTATTCTGGAGTTATATAGGGAAATATTATAAACTGTGATTCAATTGAGGATCTGTTACCATCAGTACAGACATCATCTGACATCATCGCCTCCATATTGGAATTTCATCGAGATTTGAACCCGGATTCTGTTAGAACTGTTTAGTGATGGGACTTGTATTTTTCAATCTTAGGATTAAATTTTGGATTATATTCACAAACCGTAAGTCCTTTTTCCAATTTTTACATTGTTTTCTAGGGAAATAAATTATTTTGTTAAAATATACAAAGCTTGTTGGCTTCACTCTTTTCTCTTGTTATTTTTGTATGAGCCTGCACATAACAAGAGAAAATTGGGGCCTCGTCCTTGGGATATTTGAAATTTGGCTAAATATTTCAGAAAATTATTTTTTGAAATTAAATTTCCCTAGTTTTTAAATCTGAAGTACTAGTTTACATTTTGCTTGAAATCTTTGAAAACAACAGGCTTTCATTCACAATGTCATTAAAAGTGGAGACTTTTCTTTCTAGTCCTACTCAGGAGCAATTGGATAGTCTGAAAAAAGATGAGTTGCTTGAACTTGCCAGAAAGTACGATCTTTCTGAAGCAAAATCTTCCTTAACAAAACAAGAAATTAAAAATATTTTGATTCAGTATTTGGTAGAGAAGAATGTTCTTGATAAAAGTGTTTTGGCATTGGTCACTAAGTCGGTATCAAACTCTGACATAAAAGTAATGGAATTAAAAATGAAATACAAGGTGGAATCAGAGTTAAGGAAGCTCGAGCTTCAGAAAGAGGAAAGAGAGAAAGAGAAACAATTGTAGTTGCAATTTGAAGAGAAACAACTGCAATTGCAATTTGAAGAGAAGGAGAGAGAGAGAGAGACAGGAGAGGGAGAAAGATAAACAATTACAATTTGAGAAAGAGGAGAGAGAGAAAAAAATGCAAATGGAGGTACAGAAAGAACAAATACAATTACAAAAAGAACAAATGCACGTACAGATGCAAAAAGAGAAGGATGAAAAGGAAATTTCAAATTAAAATGAAAGAATTTGAGCTGGCAAATGAAAAGCACGATCCCACTTTACATACAAATTCAAGTTTTGACATTATAAGAAACATTAGGTTAGTGCCCCCTTTTACAGAAAAAGAAGTAGACAAATATTTTATTTATTTTGAAAAAGTTGCTGAAAATTTGAAATGGCCAAGGGAGCATTGGACTCAATTATTGCATTGTGTACTTTTTGGCAAGGCCCGAGATATCTATGCATCCCTGTCAGTAAAGCAAAGTTCTGACTATGATTTGGTTAAGGACTGCATCTTAAGGGGTTATGCTTGAGTCCCCGAGGCTTATCGGCAGAAATTCAGAAACTATAAAAAAGAAGCTGGACAAACTTATGTTGAATTTGCAAGAGAAAAAGAGCAGTTATTTAAGAGATGGTGCTTAGCCAAGAAAGTTGAACATGATTATGAAAGTCTTGAACAACTTGTATTACTTGAAGAGTTCAAGAACTGTGTTCCTAATGACATTAGGAATCATCTTAAAGAGCATAAGATTGAAACCTTGGAAAATGCTGCCCTTGCTGCTGACGAGTATTCTTTAACTCATGAAGTTCCTGTTGTAAGCAAAACTTTCACTCAGCGGTCTAGTGGTAGAAAGGTATTTCAGCCCAATACGACTCCTTCTAAAACTCAATCTGGCACAACTTCTAAAAATCAAGTTTCTGATAAACTTGATTCAAAATCCTTGTCTATTCCTACGTGTACCTAATGCAAGAAAAAAGGACACGTCATTTCCGATTGCTTCAAATTGAAATATAAGCATCAGAATCAAGATATCTATCCCAAATGCTCTTATTTCTAAGAGGTCAAGGTCACGGTCATGTATTGAAGGCAATACAATTGTTGGGTTTACTAAACCCCAGTCTGATTTTATTATGGAGAATTATGAACCATTCATGTCGAAGGGTTCTATATCACTCTTGGGTGATTTGGCCAATCCTGTCCCTATTAAAATTTTAAGGGATACAGGAGCTTCTCCGAGTCTTTCATTATCAGGTACTTTGCCTTTTTCTGAGAAGTCCTGTTCTAATGAGAGTGTTCTCATTCAGGGAGTAGAGTGCGGCTTTGTTAATGTTCCTCTCCATTCTGTAAATTTGTCATCAGACTTACTTTCAGGACCTGTGACAGTCGTTATAGTATCTTCTTTACCCGTTGAGGGCATTCATTTGTTGCTAGGCAATGACCTAGCTGGAGACAAGGTTGTGGTTAATCCACTTGTAACTGACAAGCCTTCTTTGGATCAGAAAGTTGATCCAATTGAAAAAGAATACCCTGATTTATACCCAGCTTGTGCAGTTACCAGAGCTATGGCAATGAAAGCTCTTGAAAATGATTTTGATAAGGAAAGTATTCCTTTAGCTGACACATGTATTGGTCAGACTTTTGATGAGGTCACTTTCAATACTAATTTGGATCAATCAAAAGGTATTGATCACAGTGATCCTCTTTGAAATACTCATTCTCTTTTATCTAATCAGGGTGACAAATGACAATCACTTGTCGTCAAACAGGAAAAAGTTCCTGAGATCTCCTGTTTGTTTCAAAGGGACATTAGTGAAACTGAAACCACTGAAGTACCTGTCTGTTATTTCATTAAAAATGGAATTCTTATGAGAAAATGGAGACCTCCCGAGGTACCTGCTAGTGATGAGTGGTCAGTGAACTATCAGATTGTAGTTCCAAAATCTTACAGACAGGAAATACTTAGTTTGGCCCATGAAACTCCTCAGGCTGGTCATTTAGGGAGAAATAAAACTTATCACAAGATCTTGACTCACTTTTATTGGCCAAAAATCAAAAGTGATGTTTGTAAATTTTGTAGATCTTGTCATACTTGCCAAATGGTAGGAAAACCCAATCAGAAGATACCTAAGGCTCATCTGCAACCTATTCCTGCATTTGACGAACAATTTAGCAGAATTATGGTAGATTGTGTTGGTCCCTTACCTAAGACCAAGTCAGGCTATCAATATTTGTTGACCATTATGTGTGTGTCAACAAGACTACCAGAGGCAATTCCTTTGAGGAATATTAAAACCAAAACCATAGTAAAAGCTTTGATAAAGCTTTTTACTCAATTTGGCCTTCCCAAATCTGTCCAATTGGATCAAGGGTCAAATTTCATGTCTGGAATTTTCCAGCAAGCTATGCATGAATTAGGCATTCAACAATTTAAATCTTCTGCCTATCATCCTGAGAGCCAAAGGGTCTTAGAAAGATTTCATCAGACTTTAAAGAATATGATTCGATCATATTGCTTTGATATGAGTAAAGATTGGGATAAACGCATTCATTTACTTTTGTTTGCTGTTAGGGAGTCCGTTCAAGAATCTTTAGGATTCAGTCCCTTTGAACTAGTTTTCAGACATACTGTGCGTGGACCATTGAAGTTGTTGAAAGAGAAGCTTCTTTCTAATGAAGATACTGAGCTCAATCTTCTTGATTATGTTTCCAATTTTAAGTACAAGTTGTCAAAGGCTTGTGAGGTCACAAGAGCAAATCTGCACTCTACTCAGTCCAGAATGAAATCAAGATATGATAAAAACTCAAGGGATAGGAGTTTTCAACCTGGTGATAGAGTTCTAGCTCTCTTACCCATTCCACAAAATCCCCTTCAGGCCAAGTATTATGGTCCATACACGGTTGAAAAGAAAGTAAATGATTTAAGTTATATCATAAATACTCCTGGGAGGCGAAAACAAAAACAACTTTGCCACATTAACATGTTAAGGAGTATATTGAAAGGGATACCCAAGTAAATCATGCAATTAATTTAGTTGTACCTGTCCCACAAACTGAGGATCTAAGTGAAGAAATTCAATCGGACACTATTGATCTTGGAGCAACAAGTCTTCGGAATTCGGAAATTATGAAAAATCTGGACCAGAAACTTTTACATTTATAACAACAAGAAAGGAATGAACTTAAACAGTTATTATTCGAATATGAGCACTTGTTTACAGATATTCCTACGAGGACAAACAAAATTTTTCATGACGTTGAAATTGTAGATTCAAAACTTGTGAAACAACACCCACACAGGATGAACCCTCTCAAACAGGAATACTTGAAAAAGGAAATTCAGTATTTGCTGGAGAACGATTTCATAGAGCCCAGTAAAAGTGATTGGAGTTCACCATGTATACTTGTTCCGAAACAGGATAAAACTTTCCGTATGTGCACTGATTACAGGAAGGTGAACAGTGTGACAAAAACAGATTCATTTCCATTACCAAGAATCGATGACTGTATTGATAAAATTTGAAATG
The DNA here is from genome assembly GCA_016617855.1 of Megalonaias nervosa. Lineage (NCBI taxonomy): Eukaryota > Metazoa > Mollusca > Bivalvia > Unionida > Unionidae > Megalonaias > Megalonaias nervosa. The sequence continues at coordinate 9,189 of JAECUM010004468.1, forward strand.
CCAAGTACGTCACCAAATTTGACCTTCTGAAAAGATTTTGGCAAATTCCACTAATGGAAAGAGCAAAAGAAATTTCGGCATTTGTGACTCCAGATGGACTCTACCAATATAAAGTAATGCCATTCGGAATGAAGGGTTCCCCAAGCACCTTTCAATGCTTGATGAATATGATTACCTCTGGTCTGGATAATTGTGATGCTTACATTGATGATGTTATCATCTACAACGACACCTGGAAAGAACATCCAACCACGATTCGAAAATTCTTTGACAGACTCACTGATGCAAATTTGACAATCAACTTATCTAAAAGTGAGTTTTGCCGTGCTTGTGTAACTTTTCTAGGACATACTGTGGGACATGGTCAAGTTAAACCTATCGATGTTAAGGTATAGGCTATCTCTGATTTCCTTGTGCCTGTCAGTAAAAAGCAACTGATGCAATTTTTGGGTATGGCCGGATACTATCGAAAGTTTTGTTCCAATTTTTCTAATATTGCTGAATCCCTGACAAACTTGTTAAGTAAGAAAAACAAGTTTCTTTGGACTGAAAAATGTCAGGAAGCTTTTGATAGATTAAAAGCCATACTCAAAAGTGTGCCGTTTCTCACAGCTCCACATTTCAATCAGTCTTTTAAATTATCTGTGGATGCAAGTGATGTTGGGGTTGGAGCAGTATTGATTCAAGAAGATAGAAATGGTGTTGATCACCCAGTGTGCTATTTCTCTAAGAAATTAAATAAGCACCAAAGAAATTACTCAACAATCGAGAAGAAATCTTTGGCTTTAATATTGGCATTACAGCATTTTGAAGTTTACATTAGCTCAGTTCCTTCTCAGGTTGTTGTGTTTAGTGACCACAACCCCCTTACTTTCATCGACAAGATGAAAAATAAAAATCAAAGATTATTAAGGTGGAGTTTGTTTTTGTAAGAATATAATCTCAACATCAGGCACATCAAAGGAAAAGAAAATTTGATTGCAAATGCACTTTCCCGTATATAGAAATATTATTTCATGTACACTTTATATAATTCATAAGAATTTTCTTATGTAATTTTATTTTACCTCATGTATAATTTACATATGGTAAAAAGAAAGCTTTATTATATAAATCTTTCTTTTACTTTATGGGGGTGGTAGTGTTAGGTATACGTAAATAAATTGCTTTTGTGTTAGTTTTAAAATTCTTTTTTATTTTATTTTTGTTTCATTACATTTTATTGTACTGGTCATTTTCACGGGATTCGATACTTTTTTCAGGAAATTCAGTTTGTTCAGAACGTAAAAATATTGCATTAGCACTATTTTTAGCTCTCTCTGGTTCATAGATTTTGTAAACATCGAGTGAAGATGACTGGCTATTGCCAAGGTCATTTCGGTCCGCATGTTAGCTGAACTGTAAACAGTCTTTCTTTTTTTTATATATATATATTTTCAGTGTGAGAATTTGGTTCTTAGATAGGGCTATTGTAGCTATGTGATAATTGCCATTTTTTTATTGCGCTGTTCAAATGTTAAGAGACCACGTGACCCATCACGCGGGAATGAAATGACGTTTTAGTTGGGTTTAATACTCGTTCCGAGAGCTTTCCAGATAGTCGTATTCTTAACATCTTGAGGGTACAAGGTGTTTTATATTGTTGATGCAGGCTTGTTCTGAAGTTTTTCTAGTTTTTGGAATTTAATAATTTATTCTCTAGAAAACTAAACAAGTACTTTATATTTATAAAAGTTCTGGGAGAAAGAAATTCAGTGGAAATTTATTCTGGAGTTCTATACGGAAACATTATAAACTGTGATTCAATCGAGGATCTGTTACCATCAGTACAGACATCATCGCCTCCATATTGGAATTTCATCGAACCCGGATTCTATTAGAACTGTTTAGTGATAGGACTTGTATTTTTCAATCTTAGGATTAAATTTTGGATTATATTCACAAACCGTAAGTCCTATTTCCAATTTTTACATTGTTTTCTAGGGAAATGAATTATTTTGTTAAAATATACAAAGCTTCACTCTTTTCTCTTGTTATTTTTGTACCAGCCTACACGTAACACTTTATAACTATGCCTATATACTAACAATATTTGATAACTTTTTAATAAGGCCTATATACTAAAAATATCTGATGACTTTTTAGCTGTCTGTATACCAATAATTGACGACTTCTCAACTATGCCTTTATACTAACAATAACTGATGACTTTTTAAATATTTGGGGAAATGGTACAATAGCACACTTTGACAAGATAAATAAATTACAAAAATGTGCCACATGCACTATAATAAATTCTCCACCTCAAATAACATCTGTAACTCTGGTTAAAGAATTAAAATGGAAGAAAATTAACTATAAAATTGATATCTTCTGTGTGGTACTTATTTATTTTGATGGAGGTATACCAACGTGAATGACTGATTTGTTTCAAACACACATGACTGAGTCCTCTTTGTAGTCAATCACACATTGAAATTAAAAATTCAAACACACAGTACCGAGCCCTCTTTGCAGTTAATCACACATGGAAATTAAAAATTCAAACACACTGTGCTGAGTCCTCTTTGCAGTCAATCACTCATAGAAATTAAAAATTCAAACACATAGTGCTAAGTCCTCTTTGCAGTCAATCACACATGGAAATTAAAAATTCAAACACAGTACCGAGTCCTCTTTGCTGTCAATCACACATGGAAATTAAAAATTCAAACACACATTACTAAGTCAATGTTCAATTCCATTTTGTTCAAGTAATTGATTAAACTGTGATATTGATATACGGGGGCTTGTGTTGTTCTATTCTATATCTTTGATCAGATCTCTTTTATTCCATCCATTAATTTAATAATTTATTACATTGTTTGTTCCATCCGGGCAATAACACCCTGGTCGATCATCTATATAACGATTACCAACGCATCATAACATGTTGGGGATCATGTCACCCTCCCTCACAATGCATTTCTTAATGCGCGTCAGCAGGCCTTCGACCTGTGATGCTGAATCGCATTTCACATATCATGTGAAAACAGATTGATCTACGACAGAACGCGTAATTTAACATGGTTAAGCAGAGACATATACAATACACATCTCTGGGTTCATTTAAAGCACCTGACAGGCTTGATTTTAATGACTGAAGACGGCATCAATTTGCTGAAGTTCATGGATAAACTTACTAATTATATACACCATGATTATTTTTTTAATTTTACAAAAGGCCTATTTTGCGACTCAAAAATGCGGACTCACGTACACTTTCATCACTATTACACTTCCTCGCTCTATCCTGCCTTGCACACACACACACACACACAGTGTAGGAAGTGCACATCACAATTTTTTTAAAAGTTTCTGTAGAGGTCAAGATACAATTACAGTATACATCTAACGTAAGCAGCGAATACAATAACAGAATAATGTAAAGCAGCAAACTATATTCATTATTAATATAAAAAATATAAATACATAAAAATTTGCTGATATAAACTAATTCACTCACCTCTATCCTGAAAAATGACATGCCTTTATTAATTTTGAAGGAATTAAAACGTCTGCTTTTACAAACCAACTAGTATTGCAGATTGTAAGATCTTTAAAAAAAAGAGAGACCAACACGATTCCGAAGTCAAACATGGCCCCCCGATCAACTGTACTTTTCACAAAGCTGTCGGGGTTTTAAACATTATAAACTAAACTCGGCTACTTCAAACACTCACAAACCTCTCTTTGTAAATGTGCAGGTAGCGTTTAATATCTTGAACAACAGAACATTTAGCCCCCTTGCATATTGCTTGTGAAAATCTAACCAGAAGTGTCAACTTCCACTAATTGACCTTTCATTTATAAAATAAAAGCTTTGCAAGCGAGTAGGACAAGTGTATCAATATGAAAGGAAGGATCAGATTTTGTACTCCTTTCCAAAAGAATGGTCGAGGTCATATACACAACTAAAGAACGGTCACCTAATTTTTTCCTATCCATACTGTTTGTATATGACAGGTAAGTGTGAATATATTTTACATTACCATAATGTGCATGTAAAATAACCCAGGTAAAGGTCATTTTGTTGAGGTAAAGTTAAACAACACATGTACAGCCGAATGTCTCTAACAATAAAGTGCTTGCTGTCAACCATCACTATAATTGCACCTGTAACTGTAAATACAATAGACCCTGATCTGACGTCACATATTGCCTTCAACATATCAGGGTCTATGTTATTTGTTCTGCTTATTACTACTCCTAACTGCACATACCAAGATCTGTCCTAACTGCACATACCAAGATCTGCAGGTTCATCATCTGGTAATGTGAAATTTGCAATTGGATTCCTCTCCATTTTAAAACACATGGTACCAGAAAACAGCCAAACTTGTCCCAACGGTCACCTTTATATAGCGGTTATATAACAGCATTGCTGATCTCTATGAAAGTCACGTATCAAACGGTCACCAGCTTTACGTGCTCAAGCGCCATTTATTCCTAAATCAAACATCTGCTTTCCTGCAGTTTAAAAGGCACCACTCGGGCGAATCGACTGTACGAACGAAGCTTTGTTTTCACAAGAAAAGCATTGTTTGAATTAAGTTAGGTCGTGCAAAGTGAAGAGAGACTGTACTGCATCGAGCTTGTATTTACTACATAGTACTCAAATACATTTCTGAGTGTAACTTCGTTAAACTGAATGACCCAATATTGCTTGGAAACTCGTTGTTTGGGTAAAATGTTCGAGGTTAATCGTTATTGACCGCATAATACTAGTTTGGGGATGTTCGAGGTTAATCGTTACTGACAGCATAATACTAGTTTGGACTGCATAACACTAGTTTGGGAATGTTCGAGGTTAGTCGTTACTGAATGCATAACACTAGTTTGGGGATGTTCGAGGTTAGTCGTTACTGACTGCATAATACTAGTTTGGGGATGTTCGAGGTTAATCGTTACTGACAGCATAATACTAGTTTGGACTGCATAACACTAGTTTGGGAATGTTCGAGGTTAGTCGTTACTGAATGCATAACACTAGTTTGGGGATGTTCGAGGTTAGTCGTTACTGACTGCATAATACTAGTTTGGGGATGTTCGAGGTTAATCGTTACTGACAGCATAATACTAGTTTGGACTGCATAACACTAGTTTGGGAATGTTCGAGGTTAGTCGTTACTGAATGCATAACACTAGTTTGGGAATGTTCGAGGTTAGTCGTTACTGAATGCATAACACTAGTTTGGGGATGTTCGAGGTTAGTCGTTACTGAATGCATAACACTAGTTTGGGAATGTTCGAGGTTAGTCGTTATTGACCGCATAATACTAGTTTGGGGATGTTCGAGGTTAATCGTTACTGACAGCATAATACTAGTTTGGACTGCATAACACTAGTTTGGGGATGTTCGAGGTTAGTCGTTACTGACTGCATAATACTAGTTTGGGGATGTTCGAGGTTAGTCGTTACTGACTGCATAACACTAGTTTGGGGATGTTCGAGGTTAGTCGTTACTGACTGCATAATACTAGTTTCGGGATGCTAGAGGTTAAACGTTACTGACTGTATAATACTAGTTTGGGGATGCTCGAGGTTAATCATTACTGTCTACATAATACCATTTCGGACTGCATAATACTAGTTTGGGGATGTTCGAGGTTAGTCGTTACTGACTGCATAATACTAGTTTGGGAAAGTTCGAGGTTAATCGTTACTGACTGCATAACTGACCTATCGCCACTTGTCAATCATGCTGATCAGTTAACCAATCAGTGAACGTAAATTAGACACACCTCCAGGCATTGCTTTCGTCCGCCATTTTCCTCCGATAAGCTGCTTGTGGCAATAATGAATTGATTATGATAAGTATTTACAAATTTTGCAATGATTTGTTGATTTCTCATCGAAAAGGGTGAAAAGAAGTCAGTGGGAGCCTTGTAATTCTGACAGTCGATACTCAGATCGTCTAAATGGAGGAATTAGATGTATTCCTTTCCCGAAACATAGACAAAACTTTGATTCATAAAGACCTTTTTTATGGTCGCGTGTACGATCAGCTGCATAGGGAAACAATTGATGGCAATTACAACATGTTTGTTTACATAAACGTATGTAGAAAGTATTTCCCGGCGATGGCTTGGAGAAAGAAAAAAGAAATTAAAATTGAAAAATATTATGTAAGAATAAAAGTTTCAAGAATATGGGTAGAGAACCCCCTAACTTGCGGGTTTGATTTATATTATTTTTCTTGTATAGGATGGAATGAACCCCAGACTGTATTTTTTTAAAGTTTGAAAATTTACATTTTAATGTTTGATTGTCCCAAAAATAATAATGTGTCGTCTCGATCTTTCAGCCACTTGAGTGACTCTTTACTTTCTCATGGGGTTGAAGGAGGGTTGGGGATACAGACATGTAATAATAAAGAAATACCAAAACAATGGTTTCAGATAATTATCTTCCGATATATTAAGCACGCATTTACATGTTTACATCAACAGACATCACTGATCGAATTCCGTCTGACAAACACAGTAGAACCTTAAAATTATTATATACAACAGTATACTTCTAAACAGTGATTATTTACGATTTTGTTATTAATTTTTAATTCATTTACTTCCAAGGCAGCATAAACATAAGCCAGATAAAATTAATAAGGATAAGGTTATTTACTAAATACATTAGCATCTTTTGCAGCAAATTTTTTGTTTACGTGAACAAGTTCTCGAGCAGCTTTGAAATTGATTTTTATTTACTGAAATAAAACACTTGGATTATTACGATACGAACCGCTCCGGTGGCCTAGTAGTTAGAGAGTCCGCCTTGGATGCGGGAGATCGTGGATTTGATCCCCGGCCGAGTCATACCAAAGACTTACAAAAATGGTACTAACAGCTGCCTCGCTTGGCGCTCAGCATTAAGAGGTTAGTGTTAGGACTGGTCGGCCTGGTGTCAGGATAATGTGACTGGGTGGGACATCATGCTACATGTCTGCGGCATGATGCCCCAGTGCTAGGCAGCATCACTATAAACTGCCACACTGCAGACATCGTAGCGATATGGCTGAAATTGTTAAAGCTACGTTAAAAATCCAAATCACACACACACATACACACACACACACACACACACACACACTATGATACAAACTTGGACTACAATTATAAATATTGTCTACTGCAGTACAATTTATGTAACTTTGTAATTTTTCATTTTTAATAATAATACAAATCATTTTTAATAAACATATCACTCAAACTGAAACATATTTCTTTGCCAAATACTGCATGTTTGTCGGAGGTTAACAGGTTGTCATGTCACGTGATTTGGTAGGCGGAGCGATCTATCATCTCTCGTAAGGTCAATCCTAGTTTGGGGATGCTCGCGGTTAATCGTTACTTACTGCATAATACTTGCTTGGATTCGTGTCGTGGAAAACATTTCATACGTACTACTTACAAAGCGAAAAATCAAATTCAGCTTTGAAAATACTGCTCATTTCTGTGGGACGAGTAGATTGTAATTATTGTAAGTGAAAACAAGAAGAAAAAGTAGTTAAATATTAAAACTGTAAAGAAAAGTCTGCATAATTCCGCATGCTTAAATTGCATAGAGGTCTGAGAAAAACGAACGGAGAGTCGCAATGTACATACAAGATACGCTTTTCAGTCCAAGACCATGGACCAATGCTACAGTCTCTATCGGATATTCTGTTTGTTAAAGCAGCTGGCCATCTTTATGGTACGATCAGTCAAACGCGGATTACACAGAAAATGATTTCGCTTCATAAGGCATAATGAGGCAAATACTACTGACCTTCCTATTCCATGTGCTGATTTATACTAAAACAAAAGTGACTGTTTTGGAAATCGTCTACTCGACCTATGTTAGAGCATGTGCACAGTAAATGGTAGACTAGGTGATGAAGGAGGTAAGGGTCAGTACACATGTTTCACAACGAACGGAGAAGTAAAAATGATTACCGTTTTGACTGCTGAAAGTAATTTATCCTTTATTACCAACTTCAAATTCACTGATTTACAGAATTTTTCAAACCGTAGTTTTCCTTCTTGTTAAAGAACGCAAATAATTGACAGAATTACATGAATTTTACAATATGACAATATAAACAGATCCTCATACCAAAGACTTATAAAAATGGTACCAACAGCTGCTTCGCTAGGCGCTCAGCATTAAGAGTTTAGTTTACTGGTCGGCCTGATGTCAGTATAATGTGACTGGGTGAGACATGATGCTAAATGTCTGCGGCATGATGCCCCAGTGCTTGACATCACTATAAACTGCCACAATGTCGACATCGTAGCGATATGACTGAAAAATTAATAAAACTACGTTAAAAATCCAAATCACACACATACACACACGCACATAAATAAACCCCTGATATTAAAACTTACGTTCCTTTCTGTTCTAAAACATTAGGAAACTGGAACAACAATTAATGTTAGTATTATTATTGGACTCATAGACCGAAGCACAATAGATTACAAAGCTAAATCACTGACGCTCTTTATTACAAAAAGAAAAATATTTTTTTAGAACGGTGCAGTTTCCCGATAGGAAATTTAACGTTTGTAGTAAAAATAACTTTAGTAGTTTAATGGTGAATGTAGAAAACAGAAAACTACATGAAAGTGCTTGGACTAACTGCAATTTTTTCAAATCCGACAAAAATAGATTTTGAAAACGATATAAAAGGAAGAAAAATTAAAACAGTAAGTTCTGCTGTACATGCAAATTACTATATATCCAGCCGGCAACAATTTCATGATTTACGAAAAGGAAATCCACGCGAGTTGTTATCTTTCTAAAAGTCCGGAACATTCCAAAAATTATTCGAATGGTTGTATTTTATAAACATTTTAAGTTGCAACAAGCTTACCCGCAATAAGACTGGTCAGTTTGAGCAGAGTAGAAACATACAAGACGACAGTAAGACTGAGTATTTAAGCCAACCGATATTTGCAGGGTTGGATTCTCTCATTCCAACTGAAAAACTTAGTTCAGTTGTAAAACAAATAATAATGGAACACCAAGTCTTGACACAGTTTTGAATAAATATATTATTGAGTCGTTTCCACTTTAAACAAATTAATTGCATCCTGAAACTTTTTATTATGACATTTTCAGCATCCGTATTTATGTATCAAGTTGGAGCAAGGGCTTTATACTATTTTTTAAAAAAGAGGAGATCCATCTGATACAAATCATTACAGAGGGATAACACTTCTTAGCTTGAAAAGGCAAGGGTTTCACAAGCTTATTAAATCAAAGACTATTCTCTTGGGCCGTTAAATATGATGCAATTTGGTTTTAAGAAGAATAACAGTACAGTGTACGCTAGTCTTACATTAAATTTTTTATTAAAAAAGTCGGTGATGAAAAAAAACTTTTTTGTGACTTTTTATTTTTTGTAAAAAAATATTCATTATGTAGAAAGGACAATTCTACGGCTAAAAGTAGTAAAATATGGAGTGACTGGAAAAAAAAGCAACGACAGTAAGATCTATTTACAGCTCAGTGCAGTCATGCACAAAACATTTAAACTCAAAGTTAGGCTATTCCGATTACTCATCTGGGATCCTGCGAAGCGAAAGCCTCTCTCCGCTACCATTTTCTCTTTATATTACTGATCTGGAAATTACGTTACGATCAATTATAAAGGCGAATATCATTTTTGAGGAAATTTTGTTACACCTTGTACTATTTGCTATTTTCAGAGACATCGGATGGTATACAAGCATCCTTAGATATGTTACATGCATACTGTAGAAGATTGAATATACCTGTAAATATTGATAAAACAAAAGTTATGATATTTAACAAAATATTTAGAGGACTAGATGTTTCATTTAAGTACGGATATGTGTCCCTAGACACTGGACAATTTTAATTATTTAATTTAAGACTTGTTTTAACCAGCAGATGGCTAGTTTCGATGTGCTATAGAGAGTCTTGATGGCAATAGGTATACAATGTGGAAAAGATATATGTCTTGGGCTATGGATTTTGCTCTTTACCTAATTCAGTCCATACATTATCCTCTTGTTGTTTTTCGCTTTTTAACCAGAGACTTGGCTTATACAGTTTTAATTGCTAATGCCAGGCTTTCAGTAAATTAAGGATATCATCACAACCACTGAATACCGAAACTGGTGACTAGTAGGATGCGCAAGTGATGAAGGGAAATGTAATTTTATACAAATATAGATGTCGAACATGAATATTATTTTGTCCTAAACTGTCCTATATATTTCTCACTTAGACAGTCTTATGCTGATCCTTAATATTGACAGAAACTAAGTGTATATAATCTATTACAACTATTTAAAAATGAGATTCAACACATGTATAAAATCAAGTAAATACATATAATGCTCTCCAACTCCGACTATATTCTCTCTCTGTCTAGGTCTCTGCCACCCCAACCCACAGCCATGGGTTTTTGTGTACACATACTTTGTATCGTCATTATTCATTTATTCATGCATCAATGTATTATATATTGCATTATGTATTGTATTTACTAGTATATTTATCAATAAAGTTCTGTTTTGGTCTGTTCTAACCATATACAATGGATCATGGCACAACTTTTAGGTTTTCAATGGGAAGCATGATACACATTTCGTATCCAAACATTTTATTTACACATACATTAATACCTTATCTATATTAAAATTTATTCTTTTATATCCTCTGATGACTTGCTCTGCTTGACTGTAGATATTTGTGTCACATTTTGTCCCGACTATCCCCTAAAAACGAAATGGTTGTCATAATATGTTCTTGGTTCAATCTGGTAATACTGACTGTTTACGAACCTCTCTTGGTCCAATCTGGTATTGCTGACTGTTTACGAACCCTCTCTTGGTGCAGTCTGGTAATGCTGACTGTTTACGAACCTCTCTTGGTCCAAAATGTACATACTTGTACGTGTGTGACCTTTACTGAATCTATACTGTTCCAAAAACTACAAACATGGACGTGTGTGATCTTGACTGAATCTCTCCTGTTCCAAACTTACAAACTTGGATGTGTGAAATCTTGACTGAACCTCTCGTGGTCCAAAAACATAAAACATGGTCGTGCGAGATCTACATTGAACCTTTCGTGGTCCAAAAATACAAACATGGACGTATGTGATCTTGACTGAACCTCTCGTGTTCCAAAAATACAAACTTGGACATGTGTGGTCTTGACTGAACCTCTCGTGGTCCGAAAATACAAACCTGGACATGTGTGATTTTGACTTAACCTCTCGTGGTCCGAAAATACAAACTTGGACATGTGTGATCTTGACTGAACCTCTCGTGGTCCGAAAATACAAACCTGGACATGTGTGATCTTGACTGAACCTCTCGTGATCCGAAAATACAAACTTTGACGTGTGTGATCTTGACTGAACCTCTCGTGGTCCGAAAATACAAACTTGGACGTGTGTGATCTTGACTGAACCTCTCGTGGTCCGAAAATACAAACTTGGATGTGTGTGATCTTGACTGAACCTCTCGTAGTCCGAAAATACAAACTTGGACGTGTATGGTCTTGATTAGTTTCGTACTACATCACAATTACATGAATGCACCACGCGACATTAAAAGATAAAACTTTCTAGAACCCCCCAAAATGACCGCTAATTTTGAAAATGAATAAATTTCGTTTTACGAACATTCAGCAGCAGTGATTACCAATTGTTTTATAAATAAATCCAATTTTTCGTGTTTCTTGAGAAAAGAAATTTAATTTGTAACTATCCGTTCGAGCAACGGGTACTGTGTATGTATATTCTCGTTGACTTTCCAAGGGTTTTTTGGTTCAAATTATAACCTATTTTTGCATTTCTTTTAAATAAAAAAAATTGCCCAAAAAGATTATCAGTCCTTTTTTCAAATCAAAATTGGTTTGAAGACACCAGAACAGTATATCCAATATCGAGTTTATAGCATACTTCCTTCCGTGCGGTCAGAATTTAATGTTTCAAATATTGCGCTTGCTTTTGACTCTGTTCAAGTTAGTCCTGCAATACGTGATGGGGGGGGGGGGGGTCCGAAATTGGATAAACATGTTCTATCGTATGTCTAACTAAACGTTTGAAAGCTAATTATTTTGTCAGTAAGACAGCTAGTTAGATTTTAAAATGTCAAAGTTCCATTTCAGATCTCTAGCAATTGTGACGCCTCAATATTTTTTTTTAGTTGAGATTTCTAAAGAAGTTCCAAATACTAATTTTATATTTTTAAATGTTATTTGCATTATATTGATTTTAATACTTCAATTATAAGCATGAAAAAAATACCATCTGCACGTGTAATGTTTATTTTCTTTTGAAAATAATAACATTATAACTGAAACTGATAGAAAAATATTATAGTTCCCTCTAACTCCCAAACTCCTGGATTTTAGCATACATTAATAAATGTAACTAGTAAAAAAGAAAACTAAAACTGTCAACAGAAATAGGATTTTGCATGTTTATATTTGTTTCCACTTGCGAAATATGCAAGCAGTTAAAGTTAAATTCCAGTCTTGACAATTTGACATTGTATCTAATATATCTCAGGAAAAAGGTACTACATGTATATACTACATGTATATAGTAGCGTTTTATGACATATCAGCACAACAGTGATTATATGGTGTCAACTAAAGAAAAAACGTAAAACTGATTAATTGCAAAATATTTTATAAAGATAAACCGTTCCAAATAAATGTCTAATGACGTACAAGAAAAAGTATAGCAGTGATATATATATATATATATATATATATATATATATATATATATATATATATATATATATATATATATATAAGATAGCATGCAACACATGAAAAATCTTTAAAACATGTGATTCACATCAATAAAGACGGAAAAAGCTATGAATGAAACTATCTCCCACCGAAATTTATCAATCGTAACTTTATACGGTGAATTCTACCGACTGCATGAAATAATAATAATAATAATAATAATAATAATAATAATAATAATCATCATCATCATCATCAAAATTATTATTATTATTATTATTATTATTATTATTATTATTATTATTATTAAGATAATGGTGTTCGGTGCATGACATCTGTTCAACAACCCAGTTTGAAAGGTTAACCTACATTTAGAGGTCAACTGTGTATAAAGGTCAGTTTATTCCGTTGACAGGTTTGACTGTACCTTAAACTCTCACGTACAGTTAGATGTAACTGCAATCAACATCGTATTATTGGCCATTCGCAATTTCGAGGTCAATCCTACAAATAGTACCTTGAATGTGTGTCGATTTGGACCACCTTGGTTCTCTAATAAACAAGTATTGGCCAAGAAGTGTCAAATGCATCCAATTATTATTTTTTTTTTTTTTCGCAACTTCTTGGTCAATCCTATAAACAATCCAATCGCAGATATACCCGAGGTACTCCAAACAGATTGTGGTTTCTTTTTTTCTTGTTTTAGAACTTTCCGGCGAACAAAATGTGATTTATTTCTGTAAATCACTTCATCGAGGTTAATGGCCACGTCAGCACAATATGGACTTACGTCCTAAAATTTAAAAATACAGAATTTCTCAAAACAAGTTAGGAAAAACCATTCAGAATAAATGAAAACACGAAGTACTGTACCGAAAGGTAAGAGACTGAAGTAAAGATGTTAACATTTCTGTATAATGTATATAAAATAAAACATGGTGAAAAGTATAAAATCCTCAAAATATAGGGCCAAAAGTTTTTAAATAAACTTCACTGGAACATCATCGTAAAATTAATGTCAAAAAATTTCCGTCTCACTGAGTGGAAGTCAATGAACTCAATAAAACTGTGTTCCACTGACAATGCTCATTAGCTGGATATGTAGTTCGGTCGAGGTACACCCTTCAGGAAGTATGCACGAGTCAAGTATGTGTGTTCTATGAGAACAAATACCACCCCCATTTGTTCTGTATGGGAGATGCCACACTGCAATAATGGGTTTGATGTTACCAAGCCTATGTAGTTTCCATTCCAGGTATTTTGCCAAGTATGCAGAACACGCCGAGTTATATAATATTTGAAGTCAGTATAAAAATATCTTCCATTCGGAAACATGTGTTAATTATATCTAACTTGTACTGTATACTTGACCTTTGTCCTTAACTGAGGAAAAAAGTTTAGCCTACCCGACCTTTGTCATTTTTTAAAAAGATAATTACTTAGATTTGAGTTCAAAGTCAAACCTTATTTACGAGCTCAGAATATTCAGAATCGAACTTGTTTGCAATTTGATGGAATTTTCCATTTAAAATGACCCATATCCTGGGCATTTTATTGTGTCTTAGGTCAAGTGAAATTTGTATGTATTTAGGATGAGGTAAACAATTATTCATTCCTGCTGTAGGTTCAGTCTGCGAAATTATTTACTGTTTTGTTCAGATATAATTTGAAGAATTATTTATTTATATTAATCATAGGAATTACAAAGTGCCTATTGACTTTCTGGACTAAAACACTTCTTTGGAATTATTGTGGATATCTTGAATAAAACACTTCTTTGGGATTACTGTGGATTGATTTAAAAGACATTCTGGACTATATCAATGTGATACATCAAGACTGTTGGTACATTAACATAATCAAGACTATTGGTACATCAACACATTCAATATTTGAATTCATTCGGAACACGCTATACTCTTGAACTAGTGATAGAACATTTAGGATAATTTGGGATTTAATTTATAATACTGTAAGTTACTCTTAAATTTTCACTTTGTAACTTAGAGAAAGAAATTGTGTTGGCTTCGCATTGTTTTTGTTATTCAGTCTATAGAGTCCATAAAGTTATTATTTGCGCTTTCATTACCCTTAAAGCCATTGCGACTGGGCAGTCAATAGTACAGACTATTTTTGACAGACTGTATCAGAAAATCGTGTTTCTGTAAGACTTGGATATTTACTGTTGTCAAACTTAAAGTTTTGCTAGGCTTTCATTGTGCATTGGGAATCCTAAAAGATGCTGAAATTCGTATTTTGAGGGGTTCCAATGTAGTTCAAAAATGTTAATATGGCTCCAATTTGTACGGATAAAAAGGAGGCTTTATCTGGTCATGACGGCACAATGGAGTGTTGAAACGCCAATCATAAATTTGTCTTTTTGAACCAACGGTATAGAGAGACGCATGGCAATAATAGAAGGTTCTGAGTTTACTGAATTTACTCTAAAAAGAGAGGATTTGTTAAGGGCTTTTCAACTGGCTGACCATGCCAATCAACAGGCTTCCCCTGCTAATCTAGAGGTTGCCCCGAGTGCTAATATTAGCACAATGCCTCTACCTCCTTTGTCTACCAAGTCGAGACTACGATATTGTAGGAAGGCTGACTCACTTGTGCAAGAGGTCAGATTTGGATCTTCCCTCTCCACAACACAGATGAATGTCAGACATGAGCAAGCGAGACATTTTACACACACACACACACGCGCGCGCGCGCGCGCACAAACACACAGACAAACACACACACCCAGACACTAAGAAAAGTCATGGGGCCATGTTCTCGAAACCGTTGGAACAAAAGCTTAATCCCTGGTCAAATTCAGATTGACTATTTGGACTTAAACTTGATCATTGAGATTTAGCATTCTATCAGAGGGACTTAAACTCGGTCACTGGGATTCAGCATTTTACTAGAGGGACTTACACTTGGTCATTGGGATTCGGCATTCTACTAGAGGGACTTAAACTTGGTCATTGAGATTCAGTACTCCATTAGAGGGACTTAAACTTGGTCACTGGGATTTAACATTCCACTAGAGGGACTTAAACTTCGTCGTTGGGATTTAGCATTCTATAAGAGGGACTTAATCTTGGTCATTGGGATTTAGCATTCTACTAAAGGGACTTAAACTTGGTCATTGGGATTTAGCATTCTACCAGAGGTACTTAAACATGGTCCTTGGGATTTAGCATTCCACTAGAGGGACTTGAGATTTAGCATTCTACAAAAGGGACTTAAACTTGGTCATTGGGATTTAGCATTCTACTATAGGGATTTAAACTTGGTCATTGGGATTTAGCATTCTACCAGAGGTACTTAAACATGGTCCTTGGGATTTAGCATTCCACTAGAGGGACTTGAGATTTAGCATTCTACAAGAGGGACTTAAACTTGGTCATTGGGATTTATCATTCTACTAGAGGGACTTAAACTTGGTCATTGGGATTTAGCATTCTACTAGAGGGACTTAAACTTGGTCATTGGGATTTAGCATTGTACTAGAGGGACTTAAACCTGGTCATTGGGATTTAGCATTCTACTAGAGGAACTTAAACTTGGTCTTTGGGATTTAGCATTCTACTAGAGGAACTTAAACTTGGTCATTGGGATTTAGCATTCTACTGGAGTGACTTAAACTTGGTCTTTGAGATTCAGCACTCTACTAGAAGGAATAAAACTTAGTCGTTGAGATTAAACATTCTACTAAAGGGACTTAAACTTGATCTTTGAGATTCAGCACTCTTCTAGAGGGACTAAAACTTGGTCATTGGGATTTAGCATTCTACAAGAGGAACTTAAACTTGGTCATTCGGATTTAACATTCTACTAGAGTGACTTAAACTTGGTCATTGGCATTTAACATTCCACTAGAGGGACTTAAACTTGGTAATTGGGGTTTAGCATTCTACTAGAGGGACTTAAAGTTGCTCATTTGGATTCAGCATTCTACTAGAGGGACTTAAACTTGGTCATTGGGATTTAGCATTCTACTATAGGGACTTAAACTTGGTCGTTGGGATTTAGCATTCTACTAGAGGGACTTAAACTTGGTCTTTGAGATTCAGCACTCGACTAGAGGGATTCTTGTAATGAAAGTCACTGAAGTTTTATAACAAACTTTATTCTAATTAAATTTACAGAACTTCAATGTTCAGAGACTCTTTGATTGAATCTGGATTTCATGCTCAAGAAGTTTCAATAACAAAGGAGCCTTGGCATACCCTGCTGTCTTAGACTACACAAGTTGTTGTCTTATATTCAGACTTCATAAGTTGTTTTTATACTCAGACTACACAAGTTGTTGTCTTATACTTAGACTACACAAGTTGTTGTCTTATATTTAGACTACACAAGTTGTTGTCTTATAATCAGACTACACAAGTTGTCTTATACTTAGACTACACAAGTTGTTGTCTTATACTCAGACTACACAAGTTGTTGTCTTATACTCAGACTATACAAGTTGTTGTCTTATACTCAGACTACACAAGTTGTTGTCTTATACTCAGACTACACAAGTTGTTGTCTTAGACTACACAAGTTGTTGTCTTATACTTAAACTACACAAGTTGTTGTCTTATATTCAGAGTACAGAAGTTGTTGTCTTGTACTTAGACAACAGAAGTTGTTACTCAGACTACACAAGTTGTTGTCTTATACTCAGACTACACAAGTTGTTGTCTTAGACTACACAAGTTGTTGTCTTATACTTAGACTACAGAAGTTGTTGTGTTATACTCAGACTACAGAAGTTGTTGCCTTGTACTTTGACTACACAAGTTGTTGTCTGATACTCAGACCACAGAAGTTGTTGTCTTATACTCAGACTACACAAGTTGTTGTCTTAGACTACATAAGTTGTTGTCTTATAGTTAGACTACACAAGTTGTCTTATGCTCAGACTACAGAAGTTGTTGTCTTATACTCAGACTACAGAAGTTGTTGCCTTGTACTTTGACTACACAAGTTGTTGTCTGATACTCAGACTACAGAAGTTGTCGTCTTATACTCAGACTACGCAAGTTGTTGTCTTATACTCAGACTACACAAGTTGTTGTCTTAGACTACAGAAGTTGTAGTGTTATACTTAGACTATACAAGTTGTAGTCTTATACTCAGACTACAGAAGTTGTCTTGTACTTAGACTATACAAGTTGTCTTATATTCAGACTACACAAGTTGTTGTCTGATACTCAGACTACGCAAGTTGTTGTCTTAGACTACACACGTTGTCTTATACTTATAATGCATAAGTTGTTGTCTTACACTCAGACTACAGAAGTTGTTGTCTTATACTCAGACTACACAAGTTGTTGTCTTAGACTACATAAGTTGTTGTCTTATAGTTAGACTACACAAGTTGTCTTATGCTCAGACTACAGAAGTTGTTGTCTTATACTCAGACTACAGAAGTTGTTGTTTTATACTCAGACTATACAAGTTGCTGTCTTATACTTGGACTACACAAGTTGTTGTCTTATACCTAGACTACACAAGTTGTTGTTTTATACTCAGACTACACAAGTTGCTGTCTTATACCTAGACTACACAAGTTGTTGTTTTATACTCAGACTACACAAGTTGTTGTCTTATACTCAGACTACACAAGTTGTTGTCTTATACTCAGACTACACAAGTTGTTGTCTTATACTCTGACTAACCTGCTCTACTGCAGTTTATACATGTACAAAACTTAGCAATGACTTCATATAGGATATTAACCGATATACCATTGACTTCTTCTATCATATAGTCTACTGTAGCATAGACTTCATCTATGATATTAGTCTACTGTGCCATGATCTTCATCTATGATATCAAACTAATGTAGCATGGACTTCACCTATGATATTAATCTATTGTAGCATTGACAGAATCTAAAATATTAGCATACTGTAGCATATACTTCACCCATGTGATTAACCTATTATAACACGGACTATATTAATATGTTGCAGAGATGACTTCATCTATGATTTTAGCCTATTGTAGCAATGACTTCATCTATGATATTAGCCTACCGTAGCAATGACTTCATCTATAATATTAGCCTATTGTAGCAATGACTTCATCTATAATATTAGCCTATTGTAGCAATGACTTCATCTATGATATTAGCCTATTGTAGCAATGACTTTCGTCTATGATATTAGCCTATTGTAGCAATGACTTCATCTATGATATTAGCCTATTGTAGCAATGACTTCATCTATGATATTAGCCTATCGTAGCAATGACTTCATCTATGATATTAGCCTATTGTAGCAATGACTTCATCTATGATATTAGCCTATTGTAGCAATGACTTCATCTATGATATTAGCCTATTATAGCGAATGACTTCATCTATGATATTAGCCTATTGTAGCAATGACTTCATCTATGATATTAACCTATTGTAGCAATGACTTTCATCTATGATATTAGTCTACTGTAGCTTTGACAGCATCTTGACGTTAACCTATTGTATCATCGACTTTATCCATATTAACCTACTGTAGCATGGACTTCATCTATGATATGAATCTATTGTACATTGACTTCATCTATGATAATAACTAACTGTAGCATGGACTTCATCTATGATATTAATCTATTATACATTGACTTCATCTATGATAAGAACCAACTGTAGCATTGACTTCGTCTATGATTTAACCAATCGTAGCATTGACAGCTTCAACCAGAATTGGTATTTGCTCATTTCGATTTTTCATTTGTTCAGCGTTTGTGAAAAACATGAATCAAACAGAGAGTATGAAAACAATTATCCCCCAATTACCTGCATTTTATTTAAAAATGTTTGAAAATGTATGCAAAGGTTTAAGTTTGAAGCTTTTCAAATAAAACTATAAATAAGGACTGAATAATCAAAAACAAATAATGGTACAATCTATATATTAAAGCTAATGACGATTGCTTCCAAGTTCCAAACATTCCAATCCGTGAAAAGCTTTTTATTATACAGGTATCCACAGGTGACACTTTATTAATGACCTGTCAAGGGGTTTACATTCAGCACCGTTACAAAAATGTTGAGAACCCCTTGATAGAATGTTTGTGTTAATTACTTGATGTAGGCTTCATGCAATTTATCAACAACAAAAATTATTTTCTTTGGACATTTTATATTTTCTTAGGACATTCTGATATGCCTGAATGAGGCCATCTTGCCATCAGTATCAAACTTGGTTAAAGTAATTTCCATACACAGTGTAATTTTATTTCCCTGTGACAAGAGGAATACGTCGGCTTTCACTGAAAGTCTGCATTGATTTCCCTGTGACAAGAGGAATACGTCGGCTTTCACTGAAAGTCGGCATTGATTTTGCTCCAAAATGAAGTTTGAGATGTGCAGATTAGTTTGCTACATTAATTTGTCAGTACATGTCATTCTCTCTGGTAATGACTGTCTTGCTACATTAATTGTTAGTACATGTCATCCTCTCTGTTAATGACTGTCTTGCTACATTAATTGTTAGTACAGGTCATCCTCTCTGGTAATGACTGTCTTGCTACATTAATTGTTGGTACATGTCATCCTCTCTGGTAATGACTGTCTTGCTACACTCATTGTTAGTGCATGTCATCCTCTCTGGTAATGACTGTCTTGCTACATTAATTGTTAGTATATGTCATCCTCTCTGGTAATGACTGTCTTGCTACATTAATTGTTAGTACAGGTCATCCTCTCTGGTAATGACTGTCTTGGAGACTTAGTTTCATTCCTGGTGTAAAATGATTTGGATTACCAATTTCTTATGGAACATATGTTCTTGGCTTCATGACAATAATTCATATCTTACCAGGAAATAAAAACAATACAAAGACAGGTAAATCAATTATTCCAATCTCAAACCACAAAGACCATGTTGCAAATGAAAGGCTTAAATAGTGGCTATTCATATGCTGTTTTGTGCTTTTTACGGATTCTGAGATTTCCTGTCGCTAGTTAAAACACTGTGCTGTGATTTACTGTTTACGATTAAAAAAGATTATTACTTATTTTCTTTTCTTCCGGTGTAAAACGCATAGAACTGCAATGTTAGTAATATAACACATATTAGAGCGAGTTTAGACCATCCTTGAAAGAAGAAACTATAAGTCCAGCCAACATGAAATAAATGTTGACCATTTCATAAGAACCTAAACGTCCCGCTAACATGCAATGACTTTTGATCATTTCGTAGGAACCTAAACGTCCTGCTAACATGCAATAAATGCTAATCATTTATAATAATTTAAACGCCATGTTATCCTATGCAAAAAAAGAAATTAAAACTTTTATGTTATTAATAGACAGGACCATTACAGAGAATGTGGTGGAGTTTATATGTACATTCATTCAGATTTATAGAGAATGTGGTGAGTTTATATGTACATTCATTCAGATTTGGCTTTCACCCCCACCCCACCCCAAGCCCCAGAGTGTCGTCTACAGAATGACTATTTGTGTTGAACGTTTACCCTGTACAATAAACCTTTATGAATAAGTATATTTTCATACACCGGCAAAACAAACAGACTCTGCTAGTATTCTTATAATGAATAATCTGCTGGCCTGTAAACAATGAACATAGATGACCTTCTAATGAATATTCTATTGGCCTATAAACAATGAACATAGATGACCTTCTAATGAATATTCTATTGGCCTATAAACTATGAACATGGATGATCTTCTAATGAAATTGGCCTGTAAACTATGAACATGGGTGACCTTCTAATGAATATTCAATTGGCCTATAGCTATGAACACGGATGAGCTTCTAATGAATATTCTATTGGCCTATAGCTATGAACATGGATGACCTTCTAACGAATATTCTACTGGCCTATAAACTATGAACATGGATGATCTTCTAATGAAATTGGCCTGTAAACTATGAACATGGATGACCTTCTAATGAATATTAAATTGGCCAATAAACTATAAACATGGATGACCTTCTAATGAATATTAAATTGGCCAATAAACTATAAACATGGATGACCTTCTAATGAATATTAAATTGGCCCATAAACTATAAACATGGATGACCTTCTAATGAATATTAAATTGACCAATAATCTATAAACATGGATGACCTTCTAATGAATATTAAATTGGCCAATAAACTATAAACATGGATGACCTTCTAATGAATATTAAATTTGCCATTAAACTGTAAACATGGATGACCTTCTAATGAATATTAAATTGGCCAATAAACTATAAACATGGATGACCTTCTAATGAATATTCTACTGGCCTATAAACTATAAACATGGATGACCTTCTATCGAATATTCTATTGGCCGATAAACTATAAACACGGGTGACCTTCTAATGAAAAATATGTTGGCCTGTAACCTATAAATATGGGTGACCTTCGACTGGGATGTTTCTATAAAAGCTAAATAACTTACGGTCGTTAATACGTAAAAGAATTTTACGTATCCTTTGATCTTAAAGAACCGAACAATAAGCCAACAAGAATTTTAAACACATTCTCATCCATTTTGGGCCTAATTTTGGTTTCTGGTACAAAAATGTCAAAGTGGTGCTATTAGTGTCAGCGTAAGTGTACTAGAAAAATAATTACGATATTATTAAGCAATACAATACCGTAAAAATATTATCTGAAGAAACTCAAGGTAAAATGTTTTAGTTTTCATTTGTGATAATGTTAAACAAACCTGTGATGAGTTCAAAATCCTGATTTTATCTCTAGCATATGAGATAACTCGAATAAAAGAAATTCTAATGAAGCAAAGGACAGAACCTTGGAGTTTTGGAACATATTGGAACTGAAGACAAACGTTCGATACATCTTTAAGAAATCTGTACATCTGTATGACTATTACAAATGTAAGATATTAAGAAACGTAACTCAAAATCGAAATAATTTAGCAAGTCAGCTACTGTATGAAAATCGTACTGACTCCAAACGAAAGAACGAAAAGAATTAAGCAGCCTATAAAAATGGATTTATGTTTCAAGCAAGAGTGGCCGTGGTGTAGATAAAGACATTATTGCCCGTGATACAGATGAATAGACTTTACTGGCCGTGGTATAGAAGGACAGACTTGTTTTCATAAAGTTAAAGTAGAAGAAAAATACAACTCTCTTTCAACTGTGACACAAGAAGATTTAGTTAGTAAACTTTCACAGAATGATAATAAATCAGAAGTGAAGTCGGTCAAAGATTATTAAAGCGGTAAGCAAATTTCCAAAGACAATTTATTTTTTCTATTGTGTCAGAATCAAAGGTAATAAACATATTAAAATAATGATGGCAACTTGATTAGATTCTTTATTAGCTCATTTTATAAAGGATGGTGTAGAAAAATTGTACCACCTATAACTCGCATAAAAAATGCATGGATTATTATAAATCGGGTTTCGTAGGACCCAAATCTGCTTAATATAAGTCGTCTTTACCTAAAAAGGGTGAAAAAACTGAAATAAGTAATTACCGCCCAGTGTCTATATTAAGTATTATCCCAAGTAATTACCACTCAGTGTCTATATTAAGTATTATCCCAAGTACTGAAAATGGTAATATATGACCAATCAGAGGATCATATCATCAAAAGTAATGGATATGCTAACGTGTGACCAATGAGAGGATCATATCATCAAAAGTACTGGATATGCTAACCTGTGACCAATGAGAGGATCATATCACGAAAAGTACTGGAAATGCTAATGTGTGACCAATCAGAGGATCATATCACCAAAAGTACTGGAAATACTTATGTATGACCAATCAGATGATCATATCACCAAAT
>JAECUM010004469.1:0-80639 GCA_016617855.1 Megalonaias nervosa
AATAAGATATCTGTACCATCTTTTTAATTTTTAGATACCGAAACAAGACAATTGTGTTTCCATCAAGTACACAGAAAACTGTGTTTCATGGCCGAAAACACAAGAACAGGTTATCTGGTGCCCCGAAAATAAGGACTTAAAGTAGAAGTGTCCCTTTTACTGAAACAGCGTACAACATTCGATGCCATAAAATTTCTCGTTTTGTTTGTTTGTCACAATTGTGTGTGCATAAATGTGAGTTATGGCTAGTAGCTATATGTGAGCGAGTGTACAGCAAAATGTTAAGTCAGCTTCTTGGTGATTTATTTTTGACATCCGATGACTAGGCCTAATTCCCTGCGTACCTTACTGTTATTAATGTTTGGCTAAATGTGGTATAAATATTTACGAGTAGTGTTTTAGATTTTACGCAATCAATACCTTTGTGCGAAGGGTCAAAACAAAGAAGATGAAATTGACAAAAGAACAAAAAGACACCATTTCTAGAGATGATTCGGCAGAACCGTATGCCCCATCTGAAGTTTTATACCAAGAAAAATATTTTAAACTATGTACATTGACAAATACCCCACATTTACTATTCAAGACATCATTTGTAGTGACCAATACCCAGTGATCTACTATCTAAAACTCCAATTGATATTATCAACACGCTGTGAGTAGTTATATGCTGCCTATTGCCTATATGCATATATCAGTTATATAAAGTATTTTATATACCTCAGCCTGTGTTGGCGATGTCAGTAAACGTGCCAAAATTGAACGGATGTGATAAATACATTTAATCAAGAGAACCAACTCGTAATAACACTAAAATGGATGTGATAAAAAGTAGCACTAAAATACCGAAGGTGTTCCAGAATTAAGCGGAGACAAAAGAAAATCCGGAACAATGGCTTGACTAATATGTCAAAACTTTCACGGAATTTAACAGATATATAAAAAGTCCGAACACATTTTTTGGAGCTTTACTAAAAGTAGTAGGGGAGTTACGAAATTGTTACTGACTTCAGCGGAGACTGAACCAAATCCAATAAATGTAAAAACAGTTACGACCGAAACTAAAAGTAGTAGTTAAATTACAGAATTGTCACGTAGTTTAGCTGAGACTGAAACAAATCCGTAAATAATGATAAAAGGTATGTCCTAGACTACAAGTAGTGCTAAAATGACGAAAGTGTCACTCCCATAAGAGGAAAGTGAAATGAGATCTAGAATAATGTAAATGATCAAAATTTAGCCTAACAACAAAGTAATGGTAAAATAACGAAACTGTCCCAGACTTTATCTGAGACCGAAAAGTAAATCTCAAAGTCTTAATGTAGTACAGATGTTAGAAGGGACTAAACGTACCAAATTTAACAATGACTGAAAAATGCCTGACGAAATTTAAAAATTGCACATGAAAATTTCATAATTTTGTTTTAGAATTTGTGAAAGATATGTATAAACAGATTAAAATAACTTTCACGCCGTTTTGAGTGAAAAATGTATACAACTACTAACCATCGAAAAGGGTAAGAATACACACGCACACACACTGTATCATGAACATACCATTTTGAGTGAGCCACATTTACCAACCAACAAAAATTGTAGGAATATGCACAAAATATGTTTATAACATCACACATCGGGTAGAATGTAAAAGAAGACGGAGGAAAGAGATCCACCACTTCCCAAATTGATGTGTTTGGCAAGGTCTTGTCCATTCAAACTCACCATGCATTCAAACTTGCCGAGCAACATATCAGATAAATTCTTGTCATGGAAATCATAGAAAATGGAAAAAGTCTAAATTTCCTATGGAGAAATCACTGTGTCAACTACAGAATGTCAAAACACTTTTGAAAACGATGCATCTACCATGTAGGCACACCAAAGAGCTCGGACCTCAAGATGGAGTAGACTTGTTTGTCTTTGCAGGAACTTGCTTGTAGGTGATGGACTAACAGTACTTACCAAAGACGGCAATAAAGTATTTGTGCAACATAATTCACTGGAATCTTCATGCAGTTTCATAAGAATCTAACCCAATAGGGAAAAGCTATTGTCTTTCAGTCAGAAGTTTGAGAACTTCATTTTTTGCAACATATCAATTGGCTGACTTAGGGGCAGCGAGTGGCATGGAGTTATACAGGTCAAGACTGAACATTAATCAGCAGCTTTTAGCCTACTGGGAAGCCAGCAAAGACTCATCACAAAGCTTGCTTCTATCATGGATACCACCAACACCCTCTCTTTAGAACCTGCATATCCCATGGATACTACTTCCATCTTTTCAGAATCTGCCCATCTACGGACTAAACCACCGATTATTAAACAGTTATGTTACCATGCAATGTGAAAAAAGAGGATATGGTCAAAGGGATCTGCAGCTTCTGACATTGGGTAGCCTCGCAAACATCTCAAAGTGTCTAAGGTCATAAAGATGCTAACGAGCAATATAAGCAAATGTTAGGTTTGTTTATTAGTTAAAGTGACATTCAATTTGCCATAAATGGAGACAAGGTAGGTAATGAGGATGTGGCGGAAGCTGAAAATGTGAATTATGGATGTGTTGAGAAAACTGCCTTTATACACATACTGAAAACGTATTTCACTGAACATGGTTGGGATAATGTGCAATCTATTATAAATGAAACGAAAGTCATCCCGAATCCTCATGACCACCAACGACCATACCCTGGCCAGTGACAATTTCCTCGAGTGAAAGATGTAAAATATTTACCAATGAGGAAAGTACCAAGACAAAAGTGATTTGTTTTAAACAGTTTTGCTGTTGTTGTTGTTGTTGTTGTGTTGTTGTTGTAGGGTTTAACGCTATTTTTTTCAGCACAAGATAGGCCATACATGGCGGCCAGTATAAATGGAGGGGGAAGAACCTTAGAAAACCCCAGAAAGAACCACCAACCCACGAGAAGCTACTGGCAAGCTTTCTCACACACCCACATTGGTCGAATCCGAGACTCGAACCCACGTAGACAGAGGTGAGATGGCAGTGATCCGTAGCGGTGAGCACTTTAGACCACTCGCCACTCGGGGCCCCTAAACAGTTTTGCTTGAGAATAAAATTTGTACTAATTATTGAAAGTATAAACATTTTTAAAACCGTTATTAATCGTACCTGGTATGCATGTGGTTCATGTGTAGTTGTTACCTATAAGGTAAAACACCAATTGCACAATTGTATTTAAAATCCCCCAAATCGTGATATTTGATTTTTTTTTGCGTCAGCTGGGGTTACTAATTTGATTAATAATGACATAGTATTATCTTAATTTTTCACATTTATGCACAAAATAAAACAAGACAATAAAAAAATAATAAAACTGTACTAAATTTAATTAAATACTAGTTATATATTATATATTTTGATTGTTACCTACTTAGCCTAGCCTCCACAATTATCTTATAAAGCCGGAGCCGGCTACACAGTCTGTAGATTTATGTTAATTCCAATAACTGTTTACCGTTTTGCTCGTGCCCGGATATTACACATTTTCAGAATTTAAACTTAAACTGTACGTTTTATTCAAAGGAATCATAAAAAGATTGTGTTTTTAAATGTCAATTTTGATTGGCTGAGCTTGAGTTTGACGGTGAGTTTTTGTGTGAATTAGTCACTTTTGATAAGTCCGCTTTGATTGGTGATAATAAAATCAAGAAACTTATCTTAAACTTAAACGCAGTTCTATGATTACCAGGATAGTCTACTTTCTTGCTGATACGGGATGTTTGAGGGTGACCAAATAGGGAATTGATTCACTCACTTTAAATAGCAGCAGTCAGACAGTTCTTCTTTACCGATCTTCCAAAATTCCAATTCCTTTTTAAAGGCCCCTGGACAGATTCCACTTGGCATGTGCAGTTCACCAGTCTGGTAATAAGCCAAGATGGCAGCAAAACTTTGTGCCGGTCGGTCAATAATAATTTTGTCCTTGGTGTCGGATGAGGAAGATCCTTGACAGAGATCATTCAGGTATCCATCAGGATATCTTTCCAACAAGGACTTCTGAATGTCAAACTCCACACCACCAACTCGCAGAAACACTCTTGCCATTTCTGTGTCACGAACTGAAATGTGTATTTTGCTTTTGCAGCAAGAGAGACATTATGAATACGATTAATGTTTAAAATGGTCATGCGCACATCTCTTTGCGTTACGATGGATGTATTGATCTGTCTTTTGCTCGTTCGTTTGTTTGTTCGCTTTGAAAAAGGGTTTAAACATGTACTTAAATGCCAATTGATACATATCGATAGTATTACCATCAGGTTACTTGCATATTTGATCATGGAGTATAGTATATAAAAACCTTGATGAAAATATATTTCTACGCTGTCTATCATCCCATGTGACGAACGTGTATTGTTAGCAAAAAAAAAAAAAAAAATAGATATCTTCATCAGTATACTTAAATATTACAAACTGGTTTATTAATTATAACAAGAAAATAATAATGAAATAGTTTAGTTTTTGTATGGTCGCAGAGTTTTGTTCTGTAATTCTCATCGATATGCATACTTTTAACGAGTACATTAGTATATTAAGACAATCTAAACAAACACGTTGTTAATTGTGTCAGTAGGTACCATTGCTAGACAAATGATCAATCCTAAATAAAACAATTTAAAAATTCTTCTGTTGAAAAGTTTTAAAGGGATTTTGAGGAAAGCGATCGAATCATGGAAGCATATGAGAACATGGAATAGGCACACGGGTTTTGTTGGAAGCATGAGAGGTATTGCCATATCGAAAATTGATTGAATTTCAAGAGTTATTGGCTAAATTTGCTATGATGCAGTGTTTTACTAACAATAAATATAGAATTTGGATTCAGCCAGAGAATAACGGATCTACTGGAAAAGCTAATAGTTTAACCAAATAAAATTCCCGGTGGATTCGTCTGTAATGTATTTTTAACGTTGCTGTTTTGTTGATATTAACAGCACCTGTAACAAATAAACGGCTTTTTAATGCCGCATAAATGGGAACAATGTACCTTTTCCAAGAAAACACAGAGGCAGCCGACCCCAGCTGGCTTGGGTGGGTATTGAACCTGCAACCTTCATTACGAGTCCGATTCTCTACCAACTGAGCTACCGCCAATCTCTCATCTGTAATACATATATAAATAATAAATCCTGCCCGAAGATAGTACCCCTAATGTGCAGATAAATAACATCAATAATAATGTTAAAATGAACGAATGGAACCAGTCTATCGATAGCCTCTCGCGAACAAAGATAAAAACCAGTCAAATTACGCCAGACTCAACATTTTAAAAATATGATTAAGTTTGATGCGAAACTGAATTAATTCACATTTGCGGGCATTCTTGATATGGATCAATTAATACTGAGACATAGGATTAAGTATTGTTACTTTAAGACAATATTAAAAACAATATATTTCTGTCAATGTAAAATAGTATCCAAGGCATTTTATGAACTATGCAATAGAACGGAGCAATAATTGTGTCATGCAGTAGAACCAACGTCACCGACATAATGTTTTGTCACTATTTGTTAGAGTTATTGGATACAGGCCTGATGGAACAACAACAAGCGTTTCACTGGGTCTGAGAGATAAACATTGATCCGTGCTCACTTAGCAGTAAGAGCACAGATATAGAAGACATTCTCAAATGTAAAAAATCAGACTTGTTTAAAAATCATTTTTCATCGTATGAGGGTTTGAACCACGTCAGGCAGTATCTTATCGCTCGAATATCTAGAAACCTCCGAATTTCAATGATATCTGGTGGTTCTATTTCGGAGGTTTTAATCTGAGTATAAATAATTGGGGTCATACTGTTTAGCAGTCCAGTCTTTCAGTTTATAAAAATGGTGGTGCATATGACACAATAATGAGTCAAACAATTTGTACAGTAAAAGGCTTAAGAACGAGACATCCTTTTGGTAGAGCATAGGACTCACTAATGAGCCATACGCTTGATATACTATAATACTCAGGTGCCAGCAAAATTAATCATAGTTGGCAGAGCACAAGACTTAACAAAGAGTTACAGAATTGTTAGATGAACAATACAAAGTAGCGAGTCAAACAAATGTTAGAGCACAATATATAGTAACGAGCTACACGCAGTTTATAGAACATAAAGAGTGAGTAATAAGTCAAACACTTGCTAGACAATAAGACAAAGTGTCGAGTCATAAAATTAGTAGGGAACAAGACTCAGTAATGAGTTACACAATAGGTAGAACACAAGACTGGGTAAAGAGTCACATACTTATTAGTGCGCAAGACTCAGTAATGAGCATTCAGTTGGTAGAGCATTGGATTCAGTACGAGGAATGAAAATTGTAGACCACAAGACACGGTAACTAGTCACACAGTTGGTAGAACACAAGACTCAGTAACGAGTCATACACTTGGTAGAGCACAAAACTCATTAAGGACTCAGTAACCAGTGACACAATTGGTAGACCACAAGACTCAATAAAGAGTCATACAATTGGTAGAACACAAGACTCAGTAATGAGTCTCACAACTGGTAAAACAGAGGGCTCAGTAATGAGTCACACACTTGTTAGAGAACAAGATTAGATAGGGATATTACACGAGTGCTCATTTCCAACGAGATTTTGTCAAACAAAAAGTGGAAAGTTTTATTAATTTCATTTTCAAATGAGGACTAAGATAAGACTTTGCTAAATGCGCAAAGACGAATACTGATTTGGTTCGATCGCAGAATAGGATAACATAGTCAAATGACCTTGAAATAGCTTTTAAAGTATCACCCATTATGCTTTTGCCTAACACGATGCCATTGTGTAGGTTGGACGTCATACTGTTATTTATTAAAATAATAAATCAAACAGTTTAAAAACTGAATGACATAAATTTGATGTGTGTTTCTGTGTGAGATTTAGGTTTTGAACGTAACAATTTTTCAGCCATATGGCTACGATGTCTGCATTGTGGCAGTTCATAGTGATGTCTAGCCCTAGGGCATCATGCTGCAGACATGTAGCATTATGCCCCACCCAGTCACATTATCCTGACACCAGACCGACCAGTCCTAACACTAACCTCTTAATGCTGAGCGCCAATAGAGGCTATCAAGGCAGCTGGTAGTATAATTTATTTTATAAGTCTTTGATATGACTCTGTCGGGATTCGAACCCGCGACCTCCAGCATCTGAATCGGACGCTCTAACCACGTAGGCCACCGGAGCGGTCGACATTTTATGTAGTTCAGAATATTTTTTTTTAAAAAGCATTATTAAAAAGGAAGTATTTGTATATGGACTCCACCGAGCGCTGAATTTAAAATGTACATGTATACTATGACTCTGGATCAATGAACTCAGGATCAATGGATATATCTAGCAATGATACAGTTTACTGTATCTAAATCCAATGTAAGTAGAAATTGTAATGATTGGCAGGAGCATGTCCACAACAGTTACTGGAATCTCCAAACAGTGTGTATGGCACATTCTGGGTTGTCTCACTTTAGTTGACTTTTTTTTTATTTATTTGTAATTGTGTCTGCATTCTCGTTTAATGTAGAGGTGCATTTGTATTGCTGGAAAAATACAATACAATACACGAATGATGTTCTGTGCCCATTCTGGTTCAAACTTTTGTTATAGAGGATGACTGAGGTGGATTATTACTTTGCTGAATTTTTAAGGGTAGGGAAGCTTTAGCCAGGATATACACTGTTGTTTTCCTCATGCAGTGATTTGTTTTGTAATTGTTGATTCCTAATTTCTCTGCAGCACTTACCTGACCAAGAGTTTTCTCCCCACCCCACCCCACCCCACCCCTTCTATTTGCGTTGAATAACATAATAGCATATGAGTTGCAAAGAATGGAGATTCTGGGCCTGAATGTTTTGGAGAAAATTAAAGAGTAGAAGTCACACAGGTCATTATTTACACGCCCGGACAAAAACAAACAGCAAAACCTAATGTAAAAGTACCTCGACATTTCTGAACGAGGCCAACCTAAAGATGCGATGCAGTACAAATCGCATTGAATATCGCACGTTGTGATGCTACAATGAAAGCTACCCATATTGAAAAAAAAATCCACATTCATACTACCCTATATTGTATCGAATAGACTGAACGCTGTCTTTGATTGACATAGTTTGGTACCCTGCCATCATTGTAAAAGTTCATAGCGATCTATAATTTTCGTCTGTATGTTTGATGATGACATTTAAATATTAGAACGACAATTAATATTTGATGCGCCTACATGAACAAAACGGCATACACTTAGATTTAGTTTATTTGAAATCATATCTATGTGAAACATCCGGATCTTAGAATCACGGTCTTGATACTGAAGGTTCTTTTATGCTTGCAGTGGTCTGACACAGTATTATGTTTTCAAATTTCGATTTCCAGGTCTGCGTCTAAAACAAATGATCTTGCAGAAGTTGTAATATAAACTACATGACTTGTGATGAATGGGGTGGAATTGCACATTTCTCCCGAAATAAACAATCTGTCCTCGTCTTCAGATGAATGTGGTTCTTATGGACAATGTTTGCTTCTTAGGTCTTTTTTAATTAGGTTCATGAAATCTTCTTTGGCAATACGCGCCCTATTAAATTTTATAGCATTTTCTGTCCTTAGGAGATGTCCCATAGTCCACGTCTTAGAAACATTGTTTTTTACTGTGTGTTATAGAAGCAAGAGTTTTGGCTCGTGCTCAGAACCGTTAATGTTTCTGACAAACAAAACTTTTCCCAAGCAGTTCTATTGCTCGAGGATAATGTTTTATATTCTTCTGAGTTCTAATTTAATTTGCTGAAAGCACATTTAAACGTTTTTCATATCTTTAGCAGTTTGCTTTGTATTTGTTTTTTATTGTCTTTCAGTGAACTCACTGACTTAATCAAACCTATATTGGATTTCGCAATGCGACACGAAAATCTGGTCTGGAGGATTACATTATGTTTCTCCCTCGAGGCCTTGCAGAGCTGGGATACAACTAAAGCAATCCCTAAAATAGGATTGTGATTCAAGACACGTTTACATCAAGTACTTTTAGTTTCTTACCTATTTCTCCTGGTCGCCGGGTCTTGAAACATTTTATGAAAATCTAAACAATTACACCATTTGATTCATACTAATCTGCCGCTCCTACAAAATAATATCAACAATGTAACAGTTGTAACTTAACGTGTTATCTGAACTCCATTAAGAGTGAGTCAGGTAATATAGTTTGATAGACGCCATGTAATGAATATGTTAATGACTGCAGTAGCTTAACTCTTCGACCCAAAAGACAAAAGCACAAAAGCATGAGATGAAATAATTAGCAAGAAATATATGACGGAGTTGTGATATTTTCTCACCCATGCGACAGAGAAATCTAGCTGATTTGCTAACTTTACTTTTCTATCTCAGTCTAGTCATCTCAGACCAGTCGTCTCAGTCAAGGTGTCCACGCGCTCAGAACTACTTTTAAAAAACGAAACCCTTGTATTCTTCTGCTCTGCCTGACGAAGTTGTTCTAAAAACAAACAAACAACAACAACAAAAAATATATAACAAAAACATATCTGTATTCAACGTAACCTGGCCAGAGAATGGAATGTTTCGATTGACTTTGACCTGTTAGTCATACAACTGTTTCAGAACAGTAGTCGAATTTATGCTCAGAGAGAGAGAGAGAGAGAGAGAGAGAGAGAGAGAGAGAGAGAGAGAGAGAGAGAGAGATTGAAGTTATACAGAAGTTCAAATTGCGTTTTTTAAAATTTATTAACTACTTAACAATTACTGGGCCACTCAAACTTAGATATTTTACAAACAAAAATATAGACGGCTTTTGCTATAAAGACAACTGCTAAAGACTGCGTACCATTTTGCGAGCTGGGCATATAATAATGAGAGCAAATGAGCATTTTTTTTTGAAGCCACGACACAATTCGCAGAGCAAGCAAGCGCGATCGTAAGTTAAAAGTAGCTATTAATAGTAATAATCGAAGTCATTGGGGAGCATATAAAAATTTTCGTAACAATTAGTTTCCTGGAGAATATTGATTCTAGTGTTGTAAACTCGAAAAACCATTGGAAACGTGTATGTCACTTTGTGAAGGAACAGTATTCAACATCAGTACCTGAGTTAATGGGGATGGATGTCTATATAAGTTGAAAAAGCAGAATGTCTTAATTCCTTATTTTTTTGCTACAGCGAAAGTTGATGACACAAATGTCATTCTTTCTCCGGAAATATGCTTGAACACTAACAACAAACTATCGAATATATTAATAAAAGAACAAGACGTTGATGATGTAATCAACAATTTACAAACAACAGATCACGTGGTGTGGATAAAATAAGTCACCAAATGCTCAAAGGAACGATCACATCCATAGTTGTACCACTCTGCGTCCTGTTCAATATGTCCCTTGCTATAAACGTGTTCCCATCTTTATGGAAAACCGCGAAAGTAATGCCAGTGTAGAAAAAGGGATGTACCACAGATCCTTCAAATTACAGGCCTATCTCATTTCTAAGTTGTGTTGGGAAATTTAAGAAAATAATTATTTTAAGCATCTCTATAACCTCACACAGTTAATTGATTTCATTTTCAGATATCAATCCAGTTTTCTTCCCAACAAGTCTACAATATTTCAGCTAAGAGATATACCATAGTATGTGAACTGCACTTGATAATGCGGATGACATGTGTGTGGTCTTTTTTATGTATCTAAAGCCTATGATGGGGTTTGGCATAAAGGTTTAATACATAAATTAAAGTGCTATGATACTGATAACTCTCGTATTGATTAGTTATCTTAATACCTATCAAACATACTACAAACATTTATTGTAAAGAGTGCCGAATCAAATAGCAAGTATGTTGCGTCTGGCATACCACTAGGCTCTGTTTTAGGTCCGTTATTATTTAATGTGAAAAACTACAATTAGAAGCAGGTGGAATTGTAAGTGGGCTTACTAGAAGTGTCTCGTGTCAATAAGATTTATCAAGAAACTGGATGGTCTACCTTGGCAGCCAGAAGAAAGTTCCATCAAATTATGTTACTTTCATAAAATTGGATACGGAGTCTTTCCTTCTTGTCTTGATGACCTAATACCACATTGGATGGGGAGACAAACATGTAAAATCTTAGAAACAGGAATAACTTTAATCGCATTACTGCCCGACTCGCAATAAGCAGAAGCTCATACTTACACTTTCTACTGAATTCCATATTCATTAAAAAGTGAAAGTAACTATTCTCTATTCAAAAGTAAAATAGAGACAAAGAGGACACAAGTGAGACCCATTGTTTTGGTGGAAACAGGATATTACCCATTCTCATATTAGAATTAAGAATAATTGTATTTATTTATATAATGATTTATGTTCCAATCATTTGAGAGATAGTCCAATATGTGATTGTGGTAATGATACAGAAAATGCATACCATTACATATTTATTTGCAAATACTACGTTGAAGTAGGACATTGGTTCAACATCTTAATTATCTGCATGTACCATCAACTACTAATAATTTGTTATCTGGATTATTCTTATTTCGCCTTAAAGTAAGTACGGCGTATAAGTTGGCGGACGAGATCTTGAACAAGATAATGTGTAATGAAAATACATAAATGTAGAAGCAATCGTGAGGAGAGTCAGACTGTATACAAAGAAGGTATAGCAGCGATTGCAGAAGATAAACCATAAACGATGCATTATTTCTGGACCAACTGTTTACCATGTAAATTTCTAATGCATTTCTAAATCCTTCAATCACAAAGAATTACTGTAAAATGTTTAAAAATTTTTCATATTTTCATTGTATGGATGAAGTAAAATGCAATACACCTTTCATAAAATGTAGATATACGTGTTTTGAAAATACAATTTATTTTCAGAGCTTTCATTTTGTATCTGGTAGTAATTGAAATTGAAATGTTATCTGGTAAAAATAATTTTCATAAGTTTACTCCAAAAAATGATAGAGCGAATATCCGCTAACAGATACACAGTTCAGCATAACATGAACGATATAAATTCTATAGTTTGGATGGCAATATCTAGTTATGGAATTTCGTTGTGGCATTTAAAAGACAAATTCGTTCCAGAGTTAGTCAAATATGTATACGAATCACATGTTTGCTTCCAGATCAGGAAATATTTGAATCAGTGTGCAATATATCTACCTGGCCTTGACACATTTTATCCATGCAAAAGTTCATGATGGTCATGACACGTTTGATCCATGCAATAGGTCTACCTGGCCATGACACGTTTGATAAATGTAATAGGTCTACCTGGTAGGTCTACCTGGCCATGACACGTTTGATCCATGCAATAGGTCTACCTCGTCTTGACACTTTTCATCTATGCAAAAGTTCATTATGGCCTTGACACATTTCATCCATGCAAAAGCTCAATATTGCCTCAACACATTTCATCCGTGCAAAATTTCGTTATGGCCTTGACACATTTTAGCCATGCAAAAGTTCATAATGACCATGGCACGTTTGATCCATGAAATAGGTCTACCTGGCTATGACACGTCTGATCCATGCAACATCTCCACCTGGCCATGACACATTTTATATCCATGCATATCTCCACCTGGTCATGACACATCTTTTATCCGTGCAGTATCTCCACCTGGCCATGACATATTTTGTATCCAATGCAATATCTCCACCTGGTCATGACACATCTTTTATCCATGCAATATCTTCACCTGACCATGACGTATTTTATATCCAATGCAATATCTCCACCTGGCCATGATATATCTGATACATACATTAGCTCCACCTGGTCATGACACGTTTGATTTAGCTAAAATATAAATCTTCAGTGATTAAATTGGACCTGGAACAACTTTAGCATCTCGCCACATTATGATAAGAGGCTTATTAAGTTAAAACACTTAACAATTACAAGCAATGTTAGGTCTAATGGAAAACACATACAGACTTATATAACAACAACAACAACAACAACAACAATAATAATAATAATAATAATAATTTAACCGGTGAAAAAGAAATTCGCAGTTTTGGTTGGTAGTATTAGAAGGATAATTACCACAGAACTGTTTTAATGACAACTTTATTATGGATCAACCGATTGACCCGACAGAGATTTTTCTGTAAGACATCAATGGATTAACAGATGAAGTTATATCTAGACTGAATAAAAGTTATACTATCTTGAGTAATTTCTATTTTAGGGTCAGAGGTACAAAATAAAAACAGCTATTTCACAGTCTCCACTGTAATATACACCGTAGGAAATTAATTGTAGGTGAAGATCGTTACGACACATGAAAACACCCGATGACAGAACTAAAAGACTTTTTCAAAAGTGAACGTTGGACCATGCCAGATTAAATAATATTGAAAAGCGACTATGATCCAATTGTAATCATGCTTTAATGGACTAAAGTCTAACATTTATTTCCATTACGCTAATTTGTAATTGATAGTAGTTATAGGGGGTGTTATAGCGATATGTAGACTGCCATGTTAAAAAAGTGTCCCGGCACTATGGCTACAAGATTTATAGTGAAAATAGGAATCAGCATTATAAACAGGGTCCGGGCACTTTGGCGACAAGGGGAAATTTAACATGGGGAATTTTAACAGGGGTGGGCCTGTCTAGCGACAAGGGGAATGGAACAGGGGTGACGTCACGGTACTGGACACTGGCAACAATGTTGCAAGTGGCTGACTTCAATCGGGCAGAACACTGGCAACAATGTGGCAAGGGGCTGGCCTGAATAAGTGCTACTCTAGGTAGGGACAAATACAACAGAGATATACATAGACATAGACATAGACAGAGACATAGACAACAAACAAATACAACAATATAGCAAAAGAGAATAGATATCTTTTCGAGACAATGGAGTGGCCCTGAAAAGGGCCTTTGGGTTTCTTCTTCTTCTACTGTCTCTCCTCTCTTCGTCTTTTCCACCAGTTCCTTATCTTCTTCACCAACTTTGTCTTCTTCTTCTCATCTTTTCCTCCTCCTCTTCCTCCTCCTCTCGCTTCTTCTTCTTATTCTCCTCTTCTTTTTCGATCTTCTCGTTTCTTCTTTTTTCTCTTTCTCCTCCTTTTCCTGTTTAATAAGTTCCTTTAATATTTCTTTCCCTTTCTTCAAATTAGTGATCTCCATACTCAATCTGTGTGGGCTATTAGCCCCATAGTGCATCCTAACCATCATTTAGTCCACCATGCCTACTGTAGCCACTACCTCTTGCAATTTCATCATCTTCTCCATGTTGCTGGCCATTTTAGTTATTCAGTGTTGAACGGCGCGACTGACGAACGCTCCATTTTATGTCTCAGGCACGGAAATGCAGGAAACCATACCCTCTTACCAACTATCCATATCACCTACCAGACAATCCACAGTGATGAGAGTGCTAACCGAAAATATTTTTTTAAATATACAAATCACACCATTACCTACAATCACATCAGCAAAGGAGATAGTGTTTATAGTCTCACCACTCCACATTCACAAATATTATTTACTTTAGGGACAAGGGTTTGTTAAGGGAAAAAGACACATACACACAAACAAACGTACGCGTACACACATACACACAAATACGCAAACTTACGCGTACTCACACAAACACAAGCAAACACACACACACACACACACAAACACACACAATAATATGATTGACGACTTGATCAGTCTCTCTTTTTCTAGAGATCTGGTTAGCCCTGAGAAGGGATGTTTGTTTTGAACTCCAAATACACCTGGTTAATGGTGACATCTCCTAGGCCGGGCACCACAGACGTATTGGCGGCTCCAGTCCTGCTCCCAATTGATACGTTTAGTTGGGAGCGCAGAGGGGGGATGAGTGGCCTCATCATCCTAGTTTTTACTCTGAGAGATAGTGAAGACTTCCCTGTGTCTTCTATTCTGCACCCGGTGATGACGAGGTCTCCTTATGTCCTGCCGACTCTGCAGCTCCCACTCTTGCCGCTGTCTCTCCAATTCCTCCTCCCAGTTTAACATCTGGAGGACAGCGGCTCTTGGTACTGGTGGTAGGCTGTGGCTGACGTGGGCGTCCCCACCTCAGGCTTCACCTCATACAGAGGCCTAAGTATGAGGTGAGGCAGGATCTCTCTCTTCTTTTCCTTCTCCTCTTCTTTCTTTTTCTCCTCCTCTTCTTCTTCAGTCTTAGCTGCCTCTGCTATGTCCTCCATGGCCAACTCCTCCAGTATGCGCCTGACATACTCCTGAAGTTTGCTTATTCTGCTAATTTTCTTTTATGCTTTTATGTTGTCTCGTTGACGATGCGTAGCCAGACTGACGAATGCTCCGCTTTATATATATATATATATATATATATATATATATATATATATATATATATATATATATATAAAGCACAAACGTGAAAGAAAACATCCCCCTTACACAAAAACTAACAATACCCACTCCACCATCAATAACATGAAACCCACGGACCTAAATGAAACACTCACGTTCACTTTAACCAACAAACACACATTAATATCACTTCTACATATAAAAAACACACAGACTATCTTAGAAGTCAGGGAAACGAAGTGCTTATGGGCACACTTCTGTTTTTAAACTTACAGACAAACACACAAAGACAGACAAATATTTTAGCAGTTTGACTACAATATCTTTTCTAGACTGTTAGGGTAGCCCTGAAAAGGGATGTTTTTATTGGAAGGGTTATGACAACCTCTTAATTTCTAAGATTGCGACTGCGTCTGGCTGCAGGCTTTCCCACAGGGTAGGGTCTGCTTTTGCGGAAGGAGAAGAGAACTCCTTCGTGTCCACACGGCAGTCCACAGAACCTCTGTCTGGTTCCTGCTGTTGTTCCTGATGCTGTTGCTGTTCTCTCTGCTGTTTCTGAAATCTGTACTTCTCAGTCCATTCTTCTTGCTCATTCTTGATTTCGTTTTTAAACAATTCTTCTATCGGGTCTCGCGCTACTTTCAGCATCCTGACATTTTCTATCTCATAAGGCTTGGGTATCCGGTTTTGCCTGACACGATGTAAATTCATGTGGGATTCGTTCAGCTTAGCAAATCTTGAACACAACTTCATAGGTTGACGAGTCAACAATGGATAGTCAGAATGGAGATCGCCTCGCATTATATGGCTCAAGCTCGGTCGCGATAGAAAACATCCCTACGATTTTTTTTGGGGTGGGGTGGGGTGGTCGGAACGCTATATAGCTTATCTCATTATTTTTTTTTTTTCGTTTTTTCACAGGTAATGATAAGTCATCAATTCAATCCTGACTTTTTGCTCGAAAATCTCTGTCAAGTAATCGTCTTTTTGCGTCGTCTCCGTACTTTGTGCCAAGAGAGATTCAATGCGATGGATCTCTAGAGCAGTCAACGGAGGGAAAGAATGATCACGCAAGTCTTTATACCACAGATGCAACACTGCTCCTTCCGAGATGAGACCTCAAGCGTCCTCCAGATATTTTTCCAATTGTTGTTCTTGACTCATATCAGACATTGATCGTGTTCAATTTTGTTGGGATGATCGTTTTGACATCCATAGCAATATTTCTTGGTCAATCCTGTAATAGTTTCTGCAGGTATTTAGCAAAACAGGAGACTAAATGTTATTCTTGTTCTGGCCATTTGGACATCATCACCATGTCATCTTCGTATTTGTCTTTGTCCTTTTTGGTGGATGTTTCTGCTTCCACGTATCATATCATTCTATTTCCAAAGATTCTCTAACATTCAAAGAGGGATAAGAGTCTTCCATAGATTCTATTAGTCTAGAATGACTTCTCTCAAACTGTTGATTTCTATCGTATTATCAAATTCGGCATACAGAAGGACGTTCACCGTGTAGGGTAGGAAATCTTTAAACTGAAGTTCCACACGACTATAACCGGATTTTATAGGGTGAAAAAGTCCCTCGTCGCTGCCTTGGTCTGGAGCGAAATCAAAGGCCCACAACGCGTAACCTCCTGCATAATCGTCGTACGTAATACCGTGACTGGTGTTGGTCCCTAACTGTCCGGCGGCTTCGTACAGGGGCAAGTACGACCTCAAGTAACTCTTCTTCTCACTAAAGTCAGGTTTGAAGGGTCTAGTACACAAGGTTTAGCTATCGCGACTGACTTCGATCTTAGAGACACTAAAGTGCTAAAACTCAAAAGGATTTTCCTTGGGTAGTCAGTTGAAGGCTGCATTGCTAACCATGCCAATGATTAAACTCTTGGGTAACTGTCCCAGATGATCTTCGAGGGGGGTCTTGCTCTGGGTGAAGGACAGACATTTTTATTCTGTTGGCTAATATGAGACAGGTGTGTACAACAGGAGAACCGATCAGAGCAAACTATTTTGAATTTCTCCAGCAAATGAACATAAGGGCCTGACGTTTTAACCTACATGTACTCCACACCACTCTCGAGATTAAATTGTCCGTGCCAATGCCAAACGTTAAAAAATTTCGTTTGAATGCAACAGATTTAATTACCGTAAAAGTTTTGAGAGTTTTCTGAGGAAATATGTTGGGAATTGGTGCTGTCTTTGATTGTCCTACTAATCCCACAAAATGATCACTGCATAGACGTGATGTCGACTTCAGGTGAAAGTCCTTTCTAAAACATCCAACTTGTTGGCTCCAAATACGCGAAATTTTACCATCAGACTCTCGGTGCATCATTTTTTCTCTCTCTGTGATTTAATAATCAAAAATGTCTAAGTCCAGGACGGTTCTTCTTTTCTTGGTCTTTCTAGCTCTGGGTTTGTGAAGTCCTTTGAAGGGGTGTCTTCGTCATCGTCTCTTTCTGCCTTGTCCTTGCTCTGGTGTCAGGGAAGCTTGAATGCCCGACTCGGCAGCGTCCAAGGCAATTATAGGAGTTTCTCGTCGGCCCAAAATATCTTTACCCGTTTGAAGCAAGACATTTTTTCCTGCTCTCAAGAAAGCTTCTTTGGGGTTTTGTTTGTCGATGGTGACATTTTGAATAAATTCGTTGCCTGCCTCCAAGCGGCATCTCTCAAATCGTGCAATCCTCGTGTCACCATCGGTTTCAAAACGGGGGCTACCGAACGAACCGCCGATTTCAACATATCTCCTAAACTATG
Source organism: Megalonaias nervosa (assembly GCA_016617855.1). Taxonomy (NCBI): domain Eukaryota; kingdom Metazoa; phylum Mollusca; class Bivalvia; order Unionida; family Unionidae; genus Megalonaias; species Megalonaias nervosa. The sequence continues at coordinate 18,090 of JAECUM010004469.1, forward strand.
TCCTCGTTGTCGAGCGACTCCTCGGTACACAGGATACATGACTTACAAGTCGTTAGAGAATCGTTTTCGAAAATGGAGTTTCACCGTAACTTTCCTTTTGGAGAATGGAATATTTTGTCCCAGATCTCCTTTCATAGTAATGTTGACTGTGTCGAAATACGACTTACTGACGGGCAAATAGTGAGGATGTACAAATTCGCTGTGAACGTGATAGGTGTTTCCACCTTCCTGGTCATTGGTCGTGGCAGAATCCACTTTGAAAGGAATGACGCAAATAATCGGGGGTCGTAGGTTTTAAATCCACGAGTAAATAGGCGTGAGGGTTTGAGTGGCATCGTCGTACACATGTGTCAGCCAAGGAGTTCCTAACTGTTTGGCTAACACTTGCACTTGCGATTTATCTCTAGGGCTTTTAAACAAGAGCACGTAATGAGACTCTTGAAACAAATTTTGGGTGATGTAAATGACATTGGCATTACGATGATGCCCTTTGCGCCTAAACCACAGTGTAATTTCTTCTTCGTCTTCTCCCAACATGTTGTCGAAGATGACGAGATGCGTTTAATGGGGGTCAGACACGAACCCGTCGTTTTCGCCAGGAATGCCTTCCACAAACACGACTTTCTCGCAGGAGGCTGGACGCCGACTGTTACTCTTTGTAACACCAAACGATACGTTGAGGTGGACGATCGATCAGATGATGTTTTTGTTCGATCACACGTTTGAAATATTCGGTTTTGCCTGAACCGCTTGGTGCAGCAATTAACATGTTAAAGGGATGGCGAAGATACAAGGCCTCCCAACTGGCACAATCTAAGTTTTCGTCCATGACTTTGAAAGTGGAGAAAGAGGGACTAGAGACGGCAGAGGTAGCCATAGTTGAGGGAATGTAGCTTTTGAAACAAAGACAGACAAGACAAGAGTTTTCATACTTTTTTCAGGACACGTTTATTTAATTTTTTTTTTTTTTTAAAATGGAACACGATAGACAAAACGACATAAAAGCCAAATGATTAAGTACATTGATAAAATACACATCAAAACGATCAAAGTGGAATATAAACAAGTTACTGTACAACATTTGTGGTGACGAAGGAGGCATAGTTTGCAGCTTCTTTTGTCCAAGCCTCGAAAGCCAAACTTTTCCAGTCACGTACATCTGGCCAGTGAGTGTGCAAGTCACAAGCTACACTCACATCTTCGTAAACGTCTTCAGTTACTAAAAGTTGACGAATTTTTTTTTTCCCGTAGAGGTCGAGAAGTATCGAGATGAAAGAGCACGGCTTTTAAAAGAATGAGTATCTCGTGTGCATTTAAAGGTACCACCCTCATGTTTTTGGTGGTACCTCACAGTACAGATCGTACCGAGCCCACAAGGAATCAGCTGGTAAACGAAATCCCAGAGAGCAAGTCACTAAGACACACACCACACGTCGACCCGAATTCATTGGATACAGTGCTCGTAAAAAGGTAGTCCACCACATTCTGAACATTGTCATTGATTTCTTTCCACGCCAATCTTTGTATCACTAATGTTAACGTTCGTGGCATGGTAGCCAATTTTTATACTTTTTGTAGGAGATAATAAATATACTTTTTGCACAGAACTGGTCGTTCTCTGTCGACGTACCCAAATTAGTTTAGTCACTAACTCACATACCACACGTCGCACAGACGTTTCCTCTTGAAACAAGATTTGTCCGTGTAAAAGGTCTTGGTAATCCTCTAACTCTTCCACTGGAATTCGGTGTAGCATGTCTAGCCTGTAAGAAGTAGGATGAGTAGCAACCGAAGTCTTCTTGTCCTCTTCCAGTTAAACAATGTCTGACCACTGGAACGCTTTCACATGAATCAGTCCTCTTAGAGCATTTAGGTACCAGTGGTTGAAACATTGGTGACGTGACGGATGCAATTGTTCTTTGCGTTGGACTTGTATTTTGACCAACTCTCGGTAAATGCGTTCTCTCAACTCACAGGCAAACCACCAATGTCCTTTTGTAAAGTATCCATCCAGAGATTACTGAGGTATTGGCATCATAACCAGTTTTTTTTTATACCCTCGTTTGTTAGAAGTAATAAAAATAGTGTCCTCCAAGAATCAGGAATCGCTGGGTTGTGGCCAATAGCCACGTTTATATTTGTGACTGAAGTAATGTCCTCCCATAATCAGCCTTCGTTTACTTTGGAAAAGAGCATAGTTTAAAAATGGAGAAATGATTCTGAGTTTGCGTTTCACTTGTATTTTGACAAACTCTCGGTAAATGCGTTCTTTCAACTCCACAGGCAAACCACGAATGTTCTCTTGTAAAGTATCCATCCATAAATTACTAGGGTCCCACTAAAGGTAGGTAGTGACAGTGCAGAGACCATCGAGCATGTTCCAGGTAAGCGCAATCTTTCTGTTCCCACTGGTGAAGTGACACACCGCAACTGAAGCACTTGACTTTATCACCTTCGCCCAAGTAGATAGATCCGGCTCTGGCTAATTCTTCGGGGGTAGGTCCTCCCAGATATTTGGGCCACTTTCCTTGGAAGGTTTGGAATCGATTTTCAAAGTAGCAAAATTCAGACAAGTGCACAGGGAACGAATATTCTTCATTTACAGGTTCATTTCGATGAGGGTACGGTGAAATCCGTAGTTGTTTACTTAGAGTTGGATGACATAAGTAGGGTGGTAGCCGCATGGTTTCACGTGCAGGATGACATTGACAATGAAAACCAGTAAAGTGAAAAGGTGTAGGATAACGAGTGGCATCGCTTTCGCATCCGTCAGGTTTGACACGCACATCATCACTTTCCATGGTAGATTTTGTAGTAGTAGTAGTCATAGTAAAGTTCCCATGATGTGATACTGAATCGCTGAGGTCACAGCGTACGGCATCCCTGCCATCGCAAGGCACAGCATCTCACTCCATTTGAGAATTACTGAACTTGAAAGGTGTCTCTTTAAAAGTATTCATCTTTCTCGCTTGGTGTTTGTAGTTACAATGATCTAAAAGTCTTGGACATTGTCTCTTTTTTTACTAGTCGTAATGAAGTCTCGAGCTTGTAAATCTTTCCTTTTTTATATCTATCTTTGGAAGTCTTCCCTTTTTTCTTCCTGGACAATGGTACTACCGTCTCTAAGGTACCATCATACCTGTACCGTTGTGTGATGGGTGGAAAAGCTATAGAAAGGTAAAGACAGTGCGGAGATCATCGAATATGATCCAGAATAGCTGAATCTTTATAGATACATCGATCTACACGCAGCCTCAGGCCACAACTGAAACACTGTACTTTGTATCCCAATCCAGTCTCAGGTCCCAAGTAGACAAATCCTGTTCTAGCTAAAACATTCGCAGTAGGTAATCCTTCCCTATCCGTATGCCATTTTTGAAACGTTTCCAATCGACTTCCACAACTGCAATAGTCAGGCAAGAAAACAGGAAAATTGTATGGTTTGAACTTGGAGTTCTCTGTGGGTCTCTCAGTCGATTCTTGCTGTGTCGAAGTCATCCTTCTTGTTGGTGGCTATCGTCTTGGAACCATATTTTTTATACCAGCGTGACCGTACGGTAAAGTGAAGTGATTGGGAAGCCATACTAGCTTCTGGTACACGATTTGATACACTTTTTCCAAAGGCCGACTGACAAGTTGGTGTGTGGCTAAACGTACAATCTTGTGAGGCTTTAAAATCTTAATCCATTCCAGTCTGCAAGGCTTCTTTCAACACCCAAAGTTCACCACTTGACTAGTGCGATGATTGAGAGTCAATCCTTTCACTTTACACTCGGTCAGCACTTCTCCTTGTTTGTCCCGGTAGTAATTGCCGTAATTTTTGGGACCGCCACTTGCAAAACTTAGAATCTTGTAGTCGGGGTGCTCGTCCGTCCAGGCTCCTGAACGATCTCGTTCGATGTCAGGGTGTCGGTGACCCAGGCGATCGATGTAGATGCAACTGTCAGTATCAAAATACAGCACACGATCTCCTAACAGTTCTAAAGCTTCGTACAATTTTAAGCGAGCATGGGCTGTCATGTATGCTGCAATAACATTTCCAAATTCGTCGGCTTCTACAAAAATTGCGGCAAATAGCCTTTGGAAATTTCTGTCATTGCGAATGTTTTAGGCATTCGGCTCAAAGGCATGGCCATGTAACTCATCGAATCATTTAACTGCACTTGTCCCACTTGCGTTGAGATGATTTTGGCTCCGTTCAAAGTGACTTTAGGACGTTCGCTACTTTGTTCCGTATAGTATTTCAGAAGAAACTGTCCATCGTATCCCGATAAATTGTGAGCCATCACCGTGGCACAGCGATGGCAATCTCCGTAATGTTCGATGTTCTCTTGGTTCCATGTCTCGTCGATGGGGTCTAAGATCCACTGGGCAAAATCAGCGTGTTCAGTCCTCGAAAGATTTTTTCACGTCCTCCAGGAATCTTGCTGCATTGAGGGTAATGGTAAAAGATAGGTTCTTGGATGCACTTCTCGCACGCTCGATGAGCCATGCAGAAATTAGGAATGTGAATGCCAGTCTCTTGCATGCATTCGAAATCGAAAAAGATGAAATTCCTTTTCTTCTTCTGGTCATCTTCCTCCTCCTGGTTTGGCTGGTATTTTTGAAAGTAGTATTCGTGTTCCAAGTCCACGATTTGGTGACAAATGTTACATAGTTTCTTTCCTCGACATACGTGTTCCTTGGCACTATTGGTACATATGCGTTGTCCACAAGTAGTTTACAATCTCAGGAGATGGCAAGCACTTTTAGGCTCTGAACCTTGCGTCTTGAGATGTTGTTGGTAACAGGTTCGGCTGACAAAAGTGCACTGACAAGCTGAGCAATGCACCCGTTGTTGTCCTTCGTCAAGGCAGGAGTTTTGAAGCAAAACATCCCTCACATTTCGATCCACAATTCTTGTGTTGATCTCGATTGTTATAGCCATAGTCACATTTCTCACAATTATACTGTATCCGAGGAATTCGGTGATACTGGTAATGTCATCGAAATGTCCATTGTGATGATAGACGTGAATGTATTTTCCGTCTTTGAAATTTTTGCCTCGAAACAACAGAAATCCGCGCACTTCTTGAGGGTGCACTTTCAATGTGTAGCGTGGCGCCAAGACGTCTTGCAATTTTTGCATTTCAGGAATGCCACAGGGTGTGTCTTTAGATAGCCCCGCTTGCTGTAACTGGAGTTCTGCTTCTCTTCATTGTTTGGCGGGTTCGATTTTCGAACGCTGTCCCAGGTTCTTTTCTATTCTGCCGTGTCTTTCTTGTCAGCATACGTTCGTCCCACCACGATGGCACGGGCTAAACACATCTGGTCTTGAGTGTTGTTAATCTGGTCGATGTTGCGCTTGATGCTACGAATGTCATCCACCAACTGCACCTTATTGCGTCCGGTCCCTTTGGGAAGAGAAACGTGGGCCATGTACAGTGTCGCTTTTCCATCGGTGATATGAAAGTTGTCGTTGAACTGCTGAACGTGTTGAATCTTGTGGATGACTTTGGCAGGTGTCAATTCTGCTGGTCTGCTAACTCGATGCAACCGGGGACCTTCAGACTGTCGTGATAAATGGAGAGTGTCAAGCGATCGTCTTCTTTGGCTTGTCATTGGCTTTTCAGAGTGATTAACAAAGAATCCCATACATCAGTGAACTGTGATGAACTCTTCTGCTTTCTCCAGCGGTACATCGGACTTGAAATCTTTAAACTTCACCGTGTACGTGTAGGCCGTGGTTCTGAATTTTCTAGAGGTGCGCTTTTCCGTTTCTCGAATGTGATAGTACTTTTCAGGGGTTACTGGTGGTGGACTTTGGTTTTGACGTAGACTCTCTGGGTCTGGATTCTGGCTAACTCATGTCATCTTCAAAGTCGCTGGCATGGATTTGAGCCAAGACTTCAGCTACTGTGCGAGGCGATAAGTCACATTTCTGCCTCTTACATTCTTCTCCGTTCTCCACGAAATGATGCGATCGTTTCATCTTAAGTGCAAAAAGTCAAATGGCTTCATTTTAAACGCTATGGTCCCCTTTATATCAGTGTAAGGTATGTGTCTTCCCTATAAAAAGGTTTATTGGCTTTCCCCTCAAAGTGTTCATTTCGCTCTCAATCCTACCAGAACGATGGAGGGGCCAGCACAGATCGAACTTCTCATTAGAGCTTTGCGAGGTGTCATACAAAGGTTTTCTTCAGAGAAGCCGAGGGACTTCTCCCCCGCCTTTCGAGATGAAAGTCAAGATACGTGCTATATCCGTCCGAAGAAAGGGCATTGGTCTTCAGAATTTCCACAACATGAAAGTAACACAAGCGTCAAAAGAGACAAAGGTCAAGATACCTGTTATCATTGTCAAGAGAAAGGACATTGGTCTTCAGACTGACCTAAGAAACAACAGGAGCAGAAGGAAGAGATGGGTTCAGAACAGGAAGAAGAGGAAGAACCCAGACATGTCCAGAAAGAGAAGACAGAGAAGAAAAGAAGACGAGAAGAAAGTGAGGAAGAACAAGAAAATCCCGTGACAGTTGAAGAAATTCAAAAAAAGGAGAGAGTGAAAAGACAGTGAAGCTAATGAACTTTTTTTGAAGTGATGTGTTGTGAAATTGGATGGTAAATTTTCACAGAGAATATACCAGAAAGAAAAAGTAAGTGTCTCTTGGTTTTGATATTTAGAATAAAGACCTATACTCACGCACTCACACACGTGCAACATGGGGAAAAAAGGGATATTGAGTTTTAATTGATTTGGCAAATGAATACTATCTCTTTCGAGAGAGGTGGGTGGCCTTGAAACGGACCGTTGAATGTTTTGGTTTTGCTTGTTTGTTTTGAAGAAACAAACTCAGGACGGGAAGTAATGATCTTTAACTGCCTTATCCCTTTGCCGCGGCCAAGGCCTACTTCTGGACCTGCTCCTGTCGATGATTTGGTTGATATCACTAGGGCTGGTATCTCAGACGTAGTAGGTGTGTGAACAGGGTTCGACTGTTTGACTCGGGAAGGTCTTTTCTCTTGGGTCGTATTAAAGTAGTCTAATACATTTGTTTCAGACTCCTTAACTCTGCTAAAATGTCTTAAGAGTACCGTGACCATTTGATCTTCTCTGCCTTCCTTCTCTCCTAGACATTATTTCTTCTCTGCTTCTTCTTCTTCCTGTTGTTTTCTTTTTCTTGCCTCTTCTTCTTCTCGCTGTTGTTGTTGACGTACGGTAAGGAGGAGAAGGTGGTGTAGGTGCTGGTACCGGAACAAATGTTTGTAAAGAAGAGAGAAAATCTACTAAATTCCAATTAAAATCGTTCTCTTCTGGAAGTAGGACTGTGTTTGCTTTGGTAGCCGCTGCTATGCCATCACTTCTCATCTCCAAGGCCGGTGCACCCCAATTCATCGTCTTCTTAGTTTCCGTCATGTTCTAGCTCTGTCGCATTGATTCACTGCACACAGACGCTAGCACACTATATAGAGAATGTGACGTCACAGGCAGCTCTCTTCGGATTAGAAGACTGACTCCGCACTGTGACTGAATTTTGTAACGCGTGTTAGGATTGGTGTAAGAACTCAATCCGTTTCGATCCGCTCTTTCACTATAAATAACCGCGGTTCACGTCATTCTCTTTACCTGTTCTCGTCACAAGATGTGGACTAACGTAGAATCGTCTACCCTCCTATCGTCGATGCTGTTGAACTGGGACTATCCCATCTATGTCAGATCATCATGGGCTATCACCCAGATGACTGAGACAGCCCTCTGAAAACGAAGAATCTATGTGGAGAGATAAGGCTGTCTGAAGAGAGTCTTAATCTCGGCCCAGAGGTCAGACGAAGTCTGAGGAAGAGAATAAGATCCGTGCGATGCCCTATGTGTGAACTGAATGATGTTAACAAAAGAACCAAAGGCCCTTTTTAGGGCCACTCCATTGCCTCGAAAAGATATCTATTCTCTTTTGCCATATTGTTGCATTTGTTTGTTGTCTATGTCTCTGTCTATGTCTATGTATATCTCTGTTGTATTTGTCCCTACCTAGAGTAGCGCTTATTCAGGTCAACCCCTTGCCACATTGTTGCTAGTGTTCTGCCCGATTGAGGTCAGCCACTTGCAACATTGTTGCCAGTGTCCAGTACCGTGATGTCACTCCTGTTCCATTCCCCTTGTCGCTAGACAGGCCCATCCCTGTTAAAATTCCCCATGTTAAATTTCCCCTTGTCACCAAAGTGCCCGGACCCTGTTTGTAATGCTAATTCCCATTGTCGCTATAAATCTTGTCGCCATAGTGCCCAGACACTTTCTTAACATAGAAATCTACGTGTTACTATAGCACCCCCATAACTACTATTGATTCCTTTTATAGGCTCAAATGACAGAAGTATAACACGTGCCTATATAGCCGTACATTATTGATTAGATGGCTGTTAATGTTTTATCTTATATCATGCAGAAATCCAGGCATGTTAAAGCTTTAAATATTTTATAATTGAAGCAAACTAAAACTATGAACAGTTGAATGGAGTGAAGTTTCCATTAAAATTTGAATACATGAATCAGGTTACTGGACTGTTTAACTCGCATGTTCAGGTAATAATGAATGCAATGCAATTATCTCATCTAAATCCAACATTAAGGTTTTAAGTATAGAGCAGCAAAGCTAATAGTAGATTTTATACTGTCTAAATTGGAACAGTTTGACATCATATAACATTATTCTGCATCATATATTCTTAATAGAAATTACAGATAATGATGGAGAATCTCTGCACAAAGAAAGGGGATATTTTTACTGAAAGATGCAAATATTTTAAAATGAGAGAATAATAAGAAACAAATATGCATAATTAGACACATTTAGTGTATACAAATAAGATTAGTATATAACCTATATGAAAAGACGTGAAAAATCCATATGGCCAAGCCTTGATGACGTATAAATAGTTTTCAGATTTAACTGTATTTCATCTTGCAGAATTAATTTCCATATAAATAAATTAATGTAAACAATTTGTGAAAAATCAGTAACAACTTTTTCAGTAAATACTAAGTATACTCCATACCCTTTTACTGGGCAAACATTTAAAAAGATAGCACAAGGGCCGCATTGAAAAACGAGTTTTTTTTAGCTTGTAAGCAGAAGGAGGTAATAAGAGGATGATAAAGAGACATGGAGAGTTGACTTATCATACATCCTTCCATTTGTATACATGTATGTATGCATTCATCCAGTGATGATATCTAATCTAACTTAACATTTAGTTAATAATGATATTCCAAGTCTTCTAACACTGACCCACGTGATGTTGCTTCTGTCATTGGAAGGGCACTCCTTCTACGTTTTCAAATGAAAGATTATAAGTAGATGTCCAATTTCGTTTGCGAGGAACGTAAGCCATCTAGAAGCTATCATTTGTGTTGCTTGATGTGTGTTTAGAAAATGAAATGTTTTGAATTTATTACTAATCAGATTTTAACACAGGATAAATTTGATGTGCGTTGACATTTGATATTTTTACAGTGAAAACAGGTGAAAGCAGTTTTATTACATACCCATGATTACATGGTTGATCTGGTGTTCGGTACGGGTAATCAATCTGTAAAATGGGATCGCACACCCAGACTAGAAACAATTGAGGTGATTTTCACCGACATCGTCGCATCCAGATTAGTTAATGTACCGACTCGAATTTGTGCAATTTCCAGTTTGTCTTGAATTACGTACAAAATGAATACTCGAAATAGGTCATTCTATCTGGAAAGCGTCAATACGGGTACGTAATAATTATAAATCCTCATTAGTGTTGTGCTCCATGTCATGGGATAGAACTCGTTTGATATCGTATATGAACGTGTGGCCATTTCTGTTTAAATCGGTGCCAGAAAAGCTTAAAATCTGAGCTAAGGATCACGATCATAAAGAGTTAGAAAAAACAAATACTCGTTAAATATAGAGGGACTACATTCGTGGGTACTAACTCAGATATAATAATTGTGAACTGAATCGTATTTGGGTTTGTGTGTGTGTGTGTGTGTGTGTCTTTGTGTGGTTGGTTGGATTTTTACGGCGCACCAGCAAGATGAGTCTATTTAGCGCCATACAAAAGGTTATATCTTTCATCATTTAAAAGTGGCAAAAGGTTTCGTATCGACCAGCGATACGAAACCAAACAGTTCAAAGTAAAACGATAAAATGGTAACGGTGATGAATAAATAAAGTTTCCCGATCAACGGGGAGTGCAAATGATGTATGACAACGAAAACAGATGAAAGGTAATTAAAATTTAGGGACGGTATATATAGCACATAAAACTGTTCAAGGTGATAGCATAAACGCTATAGCTTATGATAAATGTTTACTTCCTTCAGGAAGTCTATAATATAAGAAACGCTAACTGTATCAAAGAGCTCCCTAATGTCATGCACATTGTAATAATGATTACGTGTAAGTTGGAGGTCGAAACACTCCAACATAAAGTGCTTAACGGTGAATGGTTCATTGCAAGATATGCACTCTGGTGGGTCTTCTCATTTTAGTATGTAGGAGTGGGTTAAGTAAGTATGACCAATTCGAATTCTTGCAATGACTACCTCCTCCCTACGGACGGCTCTGTAGGAGGGAGCCCATTCTCCTAGGGTTGGCTTGATGGCCTGAAGTTTGTTATTCACTGCATCATTCCATGATGCCTGCCATTTCTGACGTAAGCATTCTTTTATACTACATTTAAAATCAGTATACGGTATTTTAAAATCAGATGGTTCCAGTGATAGGGTCATTTTAGCAGCGCGGTCTGCTTTGTCATTACCTTTAATTCCACTATGGCTGGGTAAGCAACAGTATACTATATTGTGGGAGGTACTCAGCTAAGTATGTTTGAGGAGAATATTGGCTAATAATGGGTTCTCCAGTTTTCTATTATGTAGTGACTGAAGTATTGATAGTGAATCGGAGAAGATGATGCTGTTTAAAATACGCTTGCTTTCAATATATTGCAAAGCAAGGTTTATTGCTCTGATTTCGGCTGAGAAAATTGATGTACCATTTGGCAAGCGAACTTTTGTTGTGTGTTTTCCACTAACGAAGGCTGCAGCAGCCTTTTCCTCATCTTTTGATCCATCAGTATATATTCTTGTATAATTTTCAAATTGGGTGAGGAGTTCATGATAAGAGTTGTAGAAGATGGAAGGGTTTGTCTCCGATTTTTTTCCATCGTGTAAGGCAAAAAGTACTTTTGGTTGCTGAAGTAGCCAGGGAGGTGTTTCGGAGACGGACGTTTTCTGAATTTTTGAAAGATCAATTTTGGTACTGTCAAGGCATGGTACTATTCTAATGCCAAAGGCAGGTGTGGCGTTTGGCTTATTTTCATATAAGGTTTTATATCTGGGTTAAAAAACAGCCGAAAAAGCAGGGTTCAGAGGGTTTGATCTTAATTTGAGAGCATACTGTGCGGAAAGCATTTCTCTACGTTGTGATAAAGGTGGTTCGTTCGCTTCAACGAGCAGGCTTTCACACGGGGATGTCTTAAATGCTCCCAGAGCGAGTCTTATTCCCTGATGGTGTATTGGGTCAAGCATCTTCAAATAGGACTTCCTAGCTGAACCATAAACAGCGCAACCATAGTCTAGTTTCGAGCGAATAAATGTTCTATATAAACTGAGTATGACTTTTCTATCAGCACCCCAGTCAGTGTGCGCTACTACTTTAAGTAAATCTAGAGATTTCAAGCATTTAGCTTTCAAATTCTTCAGGTGTGGAATAAAAGTCAGTTTTCTGTCGAAGATAATACCTAAAAACTTTGTTTCCTCAACAACAGGAATAGGTGTTCCGTCCAGTGTGAGCTTAGGTTCATCATGATGTCTTCATAACTGACAGAAATGCATACATACACTTTTTGATTTCGAGAATTTGAAGCCGTCAGTATTGGCCCAATTTTGAATCTTGTTGATATTTTGCTGTAGTTGTCTTTCAATTGTATGCATGTGCTTGGATCGGTAACAAATTAAGAAGTCATCAACATATAGGGAGCAATCCACACCAGGAGTCAGACACTTGGTGATGCTATTAATTTTTATGTTGAAAAGCGTCACCGATAAAATACTGCCCTGGGGCACACCCATCTATTGCTCCTGCATATCAGAGAGGGTGGAGCCCACTCGTACCTTGAATTCTCTGTCTGAGAGAAAGTTTGAAATGAAAGAGGGCAGACGGCCTTTTAGACCTAGATCTTGCAGGTCATTTAGTATCCCGTACTTCCATGTCGTATCATAGGCCTTTTCCAAGTCAAAGAAAACCGCTACTAAACGTTCTTTCTTGATGAAAGCGTCGCGGATAAAAGTTTCCAGTCTAACCAGATGATCATTGGTGCTACGGCCACACCGAAAGTCACTTTGGAAAGGAGATATTAAATTGTTGCTTTCCAAATACCATACAAGCCGAGAATTGATCATTCGTTCCATTGTTTTGCATACGCAGCTAGTCAGTGATATGGGTCTATAGCTGGTAGGATCTGCGCTATCTTAGCCTGGTTTGGGAATTGGTATTATTGTTGCTTCTTTCCAAATTTTTGGTACATTACCAGTGATCCATACATTATTGAAGATTTCCAGAAGAACTGATAATGATGGTTCTGGAAGGTGTTTCAAAAACTGGTAATGTATATCGTCAGGCCCAGCAGATGTATCATGGGTCTTATTCAAAGATTCCATGAGCTCCAACAATGAAAACGGTTGATTATAACTTTCCGAGTTGTTCGAAGCGAATTTCAACCGTGTCTTTTCTTTTTGAACTTTTAATCTACGGAAAGCTTCTGAATAATTAGACGATGATGAATTTTTAGAGAAACTATTAGCAAGTATATTAGCTATTTCATGTTTGGTGTTGAAATTTGTGTTATTTAGTTTCAGATGTCGGAAAGAATTGTGTTTTCCTTTTCGATTGATTTTGCGGATCGTGTCCCAAACTTTCTTTAAAGAGGAACTAGAATTTAAAGTTGAAACATATTTTTTCCATTATGTTCTTTTACTTTCTTTAATCGTGCGGCGAGCTTTGGCCCGAACAATTCGGTACTTAGTTAAATTTTCGGGCGTTGGACGATTATTAAATATTTTCAGTGCTTCTTGGCGTTGTCTAATAGCTTCTTTACACTCTTTGGTGAACCACGGTTTTTGGGTTCTTTTACAGTTCGGTGAGGACTTAAGAATGGATTCCTCTGCAATCTCAATTAAGACGGAAGTAAATTGTCGAATAGGGTCATTGTCGTTTAGGACGGTATTCCTGTTAAGTCTAGCTGTACAAAGTGTTTCAAATTTGGCCCAGTCGGCCTTCTCTAAATTCCATTGTGGAACTACGTCATCAATTGTAGAGTTAATATTTTCAAGGGAGATTGGAAAGTGATCACTGCTGTGAAGGTCATCAGCGACCTTCCAATCATAATCCAAAAGCAGCGAAGGAGAACAAATTGTCAAATCGATACACGTATATGAACCCGTTCCCGGGTGTAAATATGTCGGTGATTTGGTGTTATATAGACACAAGTCGTGTCTAGTAATGAAATCTTCAACCTTTTTGCCCCTGTCGCTTATATGGTTTGATCCCTCTAAAATGTTATGGGCATTAAAATCCCCAAGTAGAACAAATGGAGTGGGCAGTTGTTTAACAAGGTTGTCTAAATCATTTGGTACTAAGTTGGTGTTTGGTGGTATATAAATAGAACAAAAGGTAATCACTCGATGAAGAGTGACGCTTACAGCAATTGCTTGTAAATCTGTGTTCAAGGGAATAGCGCTGTGAGTAGCCCTGTTGTTTACAATAACGGAAACTCCTCCTGAGGCCCTGTCACCAGTTTTGGAGTAGGTGTTATAAGAGGAGTAGTTTTTAAGTGTGGTGTTGTCTGTGTCTTTTAAAAATGTTTCCTGCAGACATAGTACTGCAAGATCATGTTCGTTTAAAAGCAGAAGAATGTTATGGTAATTGCTTTTAAGTCCTCGACAATTCCATTGTATGATGCTGTTTTTCATTATGGATCTTTTTAAATCTTAGTGGATGTAACTAGGTTAGACTTTTCGCGAATAAATATTTGGGTTTATTTCTCTGGAGGAAGAACGGGATTAAATTTTCTGGTTGTAGGTCTGGAGCCACCCTGAGGAAATAGAGCAGTTTCTTCTGCATCCATGTCCTCAAAGTCTCCAAACCTGTTGTGCAGTTTTATGGGGTCATCAGACCCCTTTTGCTGCCTATTTGTTTGCGACTTTTTTATTTTTGGTGATTTTGGCGGTGGAGTGTTGTTGAAAGTTGTTTGAGTCGATATTGAGTTTTTTAGAGGTTGATAGTGTGGGATATTTGAGCTAGAAGTGGATTCAGGTGGGCTTGTTTGGGTTTGAGCGTCCTTCGTTTCTTTTGGATTGTTTTTCACTACAGTTGAGAAGGCCGGACCGGGGAGGGAAGTTCTAGCTTGTAGAAGCTTTATGGCCTCTGGAAAGGGAATGTTGGAGGTGTACTTAACCCTCTGTATTTCTTTCTCCTGTTTCCAGGTGTCACAATCCTTTGAATTAGCATGATGCTCCTTTCCACAGCTGACACAATGTGGAGTAGCTCTGCACTCGGATTCCCGATGAGAAGGGTCTCCGCATCGGTCGCATATTTGGCTTTTCGAGCATCGGTCTTCGTGATGGCCGTATTTTTGACATTTGAAGCATCGAAGAAGATTTGGTATATATATATCTCAACCTTGACCTGTAAAAAACCATCTTTGACAACTTTAGGTACTTTTGGTTTGTTGAATGTGAGTATAATGGTGTTGGTTTCCTGCAGATTGTTGTTACGTTTGATACGAATTCTACGGACTGCAATGACACCTTCATTTTTCATCCCTTCGATGATTTCATTGTCGCGGACTCCAGCCAAGTCACGGCAACGAATGACGCCTTTTGATGTATTGAGTGATGTGTGTGCGAAACAACTTACTGGTATCTCATGAAAGGTCTTAATTTTCTGGATGTTCTCAGTATGTGCCTTACATTCGCACTCTACAAGCAGACCACCTGATTTCAGTTTTTTAACGCTTTTGGGTTTTTCGACTAATCCAAGTATAGTCTTTTCAATTATAAATGGAGATAATGCGGAAAGTGGTTTGCCGTCATCTTTGGACTGGATGACCATGAAGCGAGGAAAAGATTCCACTCCACATGGCTCATCATCAGAGTCGGAAACAGTTTTTGTTCTCTTCAGTTGACTTTTTTTTGATTTTCCATTTTTTGTTTGTTTGTTATTTCGTCACCCGTGCTCCCCACCCGCCACGGAGTCCAACAAAGGGACACTTTCCAAGTGCCAGGGATACACAGGTGGTATACTCAGTAGGTAAAATTACCTCCCGATTGACCCGTTAAGCCACCGCCTTCTAGGAAGTCTTATGAGAACAGTAGAAAGGAAAATAAAGGGGTAGACAGTAGGGGCAACGGTGGTATCAAGAGAGATACATGCAGAAAGATAGAGAAAGCGAGCGAATAAATTAAGACCTCCTAGGGCTTGACGTGGCCAGCCGATTTGTCGAGACCGGGCCCATCCCGACCACCCGTCTAGAAGAAGTAGAGGCCAAAGTAGTGTATTGCATCGGTAAGCCTCTGCTCAACTACCAGGATCCTTTCCTCCCCCGACACGGGTCGCAACCCACGGCAAACAGGTTGCCTCTACTTAGTCGCCTCTTATGACACGTAACGAGGCACGTCGGGCGTATTCTACAACCCCGGACCCGCAGGGGGATGTCCTTGTGTGTGGGGGGATAGAAAAAGATTTTACCTCTGATGATATGAATGTCTGAAATACTGCTGCAAAGTTTCAGTGAAAATGATCCATTCATATGATAGTTACAGGCACTTATATGACATCACTGTTTTAGAAAAACAAAGATCAAAATGGCCGACTGTAAAGAATTGAAAGAGGTTAATGCTTAATTATGAATATTCATTTTTACCTCAACATGTCACATAATTAATGAACTTGTACACATAATACATTTCTAGAATTTAAAAGAAATTTAAACTAACCTAATCTCATTTTTATAACTTTTATTCATGGCTGTAATGTGTATAGAATATCTTTATTTCGTTTTGCTCCGTGACCTGAACATGCTAAGCTCATAAAATTGCACAGGATCTGTAAATAGATGTTAATGTACGAGTTGACAATTGTTCATAATGATCTTAATAATAAGACTTAAATAGCGCCGTTTGCTTACTTTCTAGTGGCTGATGGGGTTTCCTCGTTCCTATAATAATTCTGTAATTTCCATTGATAGGACTAGATCACATGAATAGGTATAACAGACGCAAAGTAGTGTATCCCGTTACCTGTGATGTCTATTGAGAAATACATTTGCAATGTACGGTGTATATAAAGAAAGAATTCAGCTTCGTTCCAATTTTAAAGTCATTCACACTTATATTTGTTTATGTTGTAAATCTGCAGATGTGTTTGATGTTGTACTTAGAGAGGAAAAACACTTGTTTGGACGGTTCAGTTAAAATAAAGTGCTCATTACAAAGACAATAATATTATTTTGGAACTATTAGAAATTATTCGAAGAAATTCTGGAAAACGCAATGTTGACAACATTCAGGCTCTTGGAAGACTAATACATTTCGGATTTTGAAATTTATAAGGAACTTTACATTGATTTAGAACTTTCATAGACATGTATAAGGACTAGTTTAGATTATATTGTTTGTAAAGTTTTACAGACTTGTTGGTATTGCTTTATTCTGACGTCTCACTTTGTGATGATAGTCACACACACACACATATATATATAAATGCATTAAATTGACGACGAACAGTGCAAAACTAGTATCTAACTAGCCTGAGCGCTTTCGACTCTTAATGAGTCTTTTTCAAAGGCATATGCAAAACATAGACAAAAGAAAAACAAAACAAAAAAAAAAACGTTGTGTTTGCAAAACTCTACATGGCTGTTTCTACATGAATTAAACCTTTAGATGTGTTATGTCTCAATCAGCCTATATCAACTTGTTGCGGATACTGGAAAATATTTGTATTCACCTAGAAATCGATGAGACATAGCGACATTTATTACTTTGTGTACATTTATGTAACGCAAATTATATCCAGGATATTTTATTCTTATAGTAGTAATTGAAGGCTACTTAGAAAATTTAGAAAAGTTTTGAAAAGAAAATGTGTGGGCTGCAAAGGATAATTCTACTTGTGCATGGCTGTCTTTTTCTAGTCTTCTTGGTTTAAACCGCTTGGTTTCAATGTTCTAAGGCGGCGTATCCAGTAAGATTCCTTTTCCTTCCTGGTTTCGGAACTCCAGTTGGGGTTGTTAACAATTGCGATAAGTGTTATATCACTGAAAGTGTGGCCAGGGGAGAGGAAGTGTTCTGCGACCGGGCTTCTGTACAGCTTCTTTTTCATCCAATCAGATCTATGAAGGTTGATCCTTTTGTGTAGCTTTTCAGTTTCTCCGACATACTCCCCTGGCCACACTTTCAGTGATATAACCATATTATTCAGTCACTATGTACATTTTGTTCAATGAAACAAATATAGCAATCTCTGTAGGAATATATCAACAGTCTCTTTTGATTTGCATGAATGAGAGGAGATCATCATTTAGGAACCAATTGTTATACAGATCAAACTATCTTCATCGTTTGCAACTTAATGTGATGTTGCTAATTCTGTAACATTTTCCACTGATGTCTCAACCATTTAAAGAATGTCTTGAGCATCATTATATAAGCAAATACAATTTTTCTTTTCACCCACTTTAGAATTATTTCCTTCTGATTGCTTAACAATTATATGAAAAAAGTGAAAAAGTAATCAATGCAAATTAGCGTAACAGTAAGATATTTATTTAGATATTTGCAGATTATACATTGAGTTTGGGTGCAACATTGGACGTTAACGTCTGACCTTGACCTATGAGAGAAAGAATGACAGAAATGTTTTTCAGTTTCCTCGGCTTTAAAATTATATATGTTGTCAGCTTTCATAAGAACAGCTGACACTGAAGATAAGAGATTGCGGTCACAATACAATACCGATTCAGAATTTATCTCAGTGAGTTCGATATTGCACAGAGATGAAGCAGTCTAAATTAACTTGGAAATAGCTGCTTAGGAAGGAAAAAGTTTAATGTTTTAAAGGTATGAGGAAACTTTACCCGCAATACCAAATGTTTATAAAATGTTGGGAAGTGTCTAAATGTAATGCCTAATTATTACGACGGAATACAACACTAATTTTAATACTTTAAATATAGCCCAGATTACAACATTATGTGTACTCGATGCGTCTGATTATTGGGGAAATGCAAGCAGAAGAGACAGATTGCTTTGACAAGATAGAGATCACGGTAGGTTTGGATGCTCTGTAGCTATTTTCGCTGGTTTCGTTTCTATGGATAAGGCAGGAGTCACATCATTAATCTTGTGAAAGTTAATTGTCCGTATATTTGCAAAGTATGAATCTTGCTTATACTCCGTGCAGATACTTCTATATTTGACTCACGCCCCAGGTGGAAACGCCTCCATTCAACATGTAGATTTAATTCTTATTGGGCTTATGTTTTGCATGCATTAGTAGCCAATAACTTGAATCTCGGAATACAGGGTCACAAACGTGAAGACAATCTTGTCACGTTACATCATGTTGTTTATAACGCCTGTACATAATTTAACATAAATTGCAACGATAAGAGCAACCATAAATACATGTTCTTAATTTTTATGAAATACCGAGGTCACTTATAGACATTGACGACAAAGAAAATTTGTATACTCTGATGTATTTATACGTTTGTGTATCCAAACACAGCATACCTCTGCTCCTTTCAGCCAAATTATGTAGCGGAAACTTATGTAAAGGTACATACAATTTTATTTCAGGAAACTATTACAATCAAACACATGTATGAAAAGGTACAATACCATCTTAAGGAATTAGAATGAGTACAAGCTTTTGTACTGTACAAATTGCTTTAAAAACTCATCTCTATGCACGTCGTAAATACAGTATACATGCATACAAATTTACCAGGTATTTTAAAGAGCCATGAATCAGAAATAATCTACACCGTTTATAATACGTCCTTTACTAATGAATGTTTTACTCTTCGTAAAGAGGCTTTCAGAGAGTGGTAACTGTTGAAAAGAAAGTATCAGCATGCTACTCCTTTTCGAAAAATGTAAGGAGATTCGTAAGATATGTAGTAAGGACATGATAAAACAGTCTTGTACACGGAAAGTTACATGTCCAAATGACAACAAGTTGAATATACAAATATAAATAAATGTAAAAACCAATGCAACAACATGGGAATTCCCACATTATTGATGTATATACAACACCTATTGTCAGAAGTAATCCCAGCCAATTTAAGTCAGTGAATGTTGGTAACACAGCGTATGCTTTATTCTGCTAGGCTAATTCGATGGTGTTGTAGTGTTCTTGGTGTTTACCACAGTCAGTATACAGAAGATATCAGTAGTAGAAATCCACCAGGACACTGATTACGTTTGAAAATACACCGGTCTAATGGGGATGGCAGAACAGAGGACAATACTCCGTGGGAGTGTAGATTGAATTCCTTTTTCAACAGAGCTTTCCCGGGCATTCTAGATTGTCAAACTCAGCAGAAACAAGACTCTTAAGTTGTAGAGAGTCAAATCGCTTTTTATCTACAAAGCAAGTTATTGTGAGGTGTAAACGGCGACTCAAGCTCTACCCAGTTAAAGAAAACAAAACAGATCCAACAACCTGGTTACAACCACTAACTTCTAGTGTCACGTCTAAGTAGTTGAAGGCATTCATCTAGAATTATTAATAATCCATCTTGTTCCTTGTTGACATTCGATGTTCAAGCAGAATGAATGTAACATCCAGGCATCAGTTCCATGCTGAGTTTCTCCCTTCTACTGTATGACTCCCGGCAGACTCTTGAGTTACACTGATCACTCCTATCTTTTCGGGATAAACCGTATCAGACTTGCCAATATTAATGTCTGGATTGACTTTGTCGCACTTGTTATTATCATTATTTATTCATCGAGGACAATCTTTTCCCCTCTTTCTACGTTTCACTTGAACGGACTCATACTGATAAAACATCAAGTAATTGTTCGCCAATATTGGAATACTTGAAGATAAAAGGAGCAGTCCACACACAGCACAAAATAATCCAATAAACCTTCCAAAATGAGTCTTTGAGACATAGTCATCATATCCAACAGTTGTCATAGTAACTACGGTCCACCACCAGGCAGTGAATAATGTAAGGATAATATCGAGGGTCTCGGCAAGTAGAGAAAACTGGAAAAGGTGCACATGGCAACGAAAATATATAAGAAACCAAGCTTAGTGATATGAAATTTTTCATTGTGGTGTAGATCATGACTTTACAGCCAGTGAAATTCATAGCAATCCTAGCAATACGCAAAACTTTGTGCATTTGTATGAACTCCAAAAGGTCTAAGTTACTGACTTAATAGTGCTCATCCTTTTTGACGTTGTCAACAATTATATGAATATATGCTGTGACAATAACTAGAAAGTCTATGACATTCACTACCGACCTGAAGTAAATCCTGAGACTTGGAGAGCAGATCAATCTTATTATAAGTTCTGTACTGAAATAGGCCAAGGTTGCCATCTCCAAGTAATTTATGATGTCAATCGGTATTCTTAGTTTCAGTCTTTTTATAGGATTTCCATTGTTGCTTATATTTGTTGGAAGATTTGTTGGCATTGTAACTCCCGCAGTAATAAATCTATTTGATGAGCATTGAATGCTATCAGCAACAGCAACAACATAATATTCACACATTTCATCAATGTTCCCTTTGTAATCCGTGTCACTGGATTGCTCCATGTACTCTAGCAGCTCGCTTTTTTTGGTAAGTTTCCGTTGGAAGAATGGATCTGTTTCCAGCGCCATAAGGATGACGGTGAAAAGAACCATAAAGGTCGTCAGGTAGAAGAGCACCTGAAATGGAAAGGATCAAAATTATCAACATAAAGTAAACCTGAAAGTATCCGGGATGGGCATTATATTTAAGCACATTATTACGTAGAATATTCTATGCAATTAATACAATCAAACACATGCTTTACATATCTGTCACAAACTCGGGACTCGGTAACCGAATAGACTTTAAATTGTGGTAATAATAACTTACACAGACATGTCTATGTCTATATTAACAAAGTGTGCTGTGACGGACACAAGTTGAAGAAATTAACAAAACGAAGAAACGGTAAGATTCCATTGACCGCCTAGTCAAATTCTTAAGGAAAGAAAGAATTAAATCGGACACAGGAAGCTATCTAGCTTCGTTTGTATTATTGACCTAAAATTAAGTTGCAAATACAAAATATATGAACGGGACCGCTAGACAAGAAAGAACAACAAAACATACACCTGTATGGTAGTCGTATATAAACTTACTTTTGCTATGATTGAGGGAGATTGGTAAAACAGTATTTCCCAAATCCTCTCTCTAAGAATGGATTTTAAAGTGTTTGTCAATGACCAAAATCCTCCAAGCTGTCTTGATCGTCGAAAAATTTCTGATATCTGGAACCAATAGATGAAACTGAGGTGGCAAATCAACAGATTTAAGTCTCTGAAGGATCGCTTTTCCTGACGGTGTCAACGTTTTGACGAACACGGTAATGGATTATATATTAAATCAGAATTTTAATTTCCATCTTTTCTTTCTTTACATGACTTATAATCATGTCTTGACAATTATTTTTTATAATCGCATTCATTGTAGGTAGTAGACACCGGCTGCTTAAGAAAATTGTTCAGACCAGACTGCGTTGCCGGCAATAAGGCTGAATTAATATTTTGTGTCATACTTTTAATCCTTTGAAAGTTGATTAAACTTTTAACTTTTATCGTCGTGATCATTTATTGAACATGTTCTATTTTAAGTGTAGACACTTGGGTGTTTTCCAAATATTTCTCCACTATTATTTCCCATATCTTTTGTAATTTGACACGCTTAAATAATACACAATAAAAAAAACATTCTAAAATCAAAGACCCATTACTCCACGACACCGTTTAGCCCACAAGAACTGAACACTGAAAATCTGACATTTTTTTGTCCAAATAAGGAAGCCATATCTGTCACTAATTGGTGTATATGCATTTTTATGATTGCTGCAAACGGCGACAGCTATACTTGAAAATCATCAACTTTAATTTTGCAACTTCAGTTCGCTTTGATTCAAGATATAGATATGCTGTGGAAGATCAAATCCATTCTAGTTGAAAAGGGACAGCAAGACGATTGAGGAGTCAAAGCATAGGTAAATTATTTTGCATTTCTTGTTAAAGAGTTTTGCTTGTGGCAACACAAAGGAATTGACATATAATTAATGAGTAATTGCACAGGGATATATTTCATTTTGTATATTGAAAATAAAGTGATACTCTGTGATGGTTATATATGCCCGACGTTCTGTTTCTTCTATTATACACAGCCAATATAAAAACAGGATAGTGCGAACAAAACCACCCATAGAACTAAGAAGAACTCTCAGAAAGTGTTCCATGCACGAAACATTGCTTGTTCACATACAGATGGAGATATAAAAAGAAAGTATCTTTATACTGTAATCAAGTACACAGAAAAATATTTTCATTTCTGTGTTTGGTGGATGAAATCGCAAGAACATGTCAAAAAACCTTCAAACCAGAAGTGTCCCATTTTCCTGAAACTGCATGCAGCAGTAGATGGTCAAAAACTGCATGTAAGCAAAAGCATTTCTCATTTTCGTCAAAGTTGTGTATGCATAAATGTAAGTTATGGACAGCAGCTGAATGTGATTGATCATTGTGTGGAAGGCATATGCTCTATCTGAAGGTGTATACCAAGTGAAATAATTTGATATGGAACTGGATAAAATTAGATTCATTCAGTCGAAGTGAATAGTTCCGACCTGTTAATCAATCTAGGCAAATTGACCACTCAAAAGTAGGTATCGATTTCATTGCATAAGTACGCGTTGCTAGCCACAAACATGAGAACACACTTGATTATTTTCATATTAAAGAGGAATTTGAAAGATTACGCAGAAAATCGCTGAACATGTATCAGAGAAATGGTTCACTGTTATACTTGTGGCACATGCGATACAAACTGTCGTTATTAGGAAAGGATTCAAGAGAAATTGTTTAAAAATATTTCTCAAACCAAACACCAACATGGAAAAAATGTCTGCGTTGGAAGTGATGCATTTTATATATATATATATATATATATATATATATATATATATATATATATATATGTATATATATATATATATATATATATATATATATATATATATATATATATATATATATATATATATATATAACTACTCTCTTACAAATTACTAATTTAAAACACCTGCAAAATGTTATAACATCAAAATGGTAACATACAATGAGTCATGCTAATTAGCGAACTAAGGTCAAAGCGGATGCAAATATATCCAGTCAACGTGCATGTTCTTGCTTATTTCCATGTGCCATTATTATTTCCGTCTTTTTTAAGAGATTATGATAAATGATCGTTTTACGTGGATTTGATAGAATTTAAATTACTGGTTTATCAATGATATCCTTATGACATATTTTATCCTCCCAACTGAGGAGACACGTTAACTCAGCCTAAAGAACGTAAAACATTTCCTTCAGTCAATCAGGCAACTTGGTATAAAGTGTTTATTTATTTATTTAACTTTAATATCTGTTTTCCTAAGCATAATGAAATTATTAAATGTAGCTATAACAATATTTGTTTTTTTATTTTATGACAATTACTCATGTACGATATATATCTAACGGGTGCAAATGTTTTAAAAAGTTCTGTAATCATACTAGAAATTCTGATAATTAATAAGTATGCCTAACTTTGCACGAACAAAGAGATTTTGTTACTTTGTCCTTTTCTAGCAAAATATTACCTTCTAGTTTGTCAGGATGTTCATTCTTCCACATAGATAGCCAGCAATATGTTGTAACTTTGACCTGGTTTTCGCCATCGAAAATTATAATTTCATGAATGTATTCTTATGTGTTGTAGTTCAGACTATTCTTTAACGGATGATCTGAAATTATCTTGCAGTAAGGTAGAAGAGTTTCAGATATATTGTGGAGAATATTTTCCGGTGAATATGTTGCTAATTCTACTAGATCGGTCCGGTCATTTTCATGATAGGCTGTGATCCAGAGCAACAGTAACTAAGTGGGTGGAGCTTATCGTTCAAAATTGGAACCATCCATTGGCACTGAATCAGAGGAGAATGGTTGGCTCACCAACACCAGGTCAGAATCCTCATCCAAAAGCTCAAAGGTTCAGTAGTAGTAATAATATGTACCACTTGAGCCTGTAACGGGAGCCTCATGTTAAACAGGGTCAACTATTTATAGCCTCTAAGAAGCAATTAACATGAGGCCGCGATTTTGAAAATGTATGTTTATAACACTTTTACTTTATGAGATGGTCTGGTCGAAAATATGCAATGCCGTATCACGGCACTCGTTGCATTATATCTGTGCCGTCGATAGCAAATTGTATACATTGCTACAGTGACGTTGTTGACCTCAAACAGGACCTTATGACCTCCAATGGGACCAATTACCATTGATCTACTATGCAACACTGCATATTGTATCAACAACATGCGGTGAATAGTAAATTGCTGCATATTGGCTATATGCATAAATCAGATTTATAAATAAAGTATTATATAAACCTCCATTGTGTTGGCGATGGTGGTAAAATTGCATATATTGTACTGTTAAAATAGCTATAATCAAGAGATCCAACTCAGAATAATAATAAAACAATAAACTATAATTCAGAAAGTGTTCCAGAATTTAGCGGAGAAAAGAAAGATGAAACTTATACGGAATTTTTGCAGAAACATAAAAACATCCGGAAATGTTTTTGGCCTTGACTAAATATATTAGTGAAATTAAGAAATTCTGACTGACTTTAGCCGAAAATATATAAAAATATTACGGAATGTAAAAGTAGTATTTAAATTACGAAATTGTCACGGACTTTAGCTGAGACTAAATCAAATCCGTAAGAAATATAAAAAGTATGTCCTAAGCTACAAGTAATACTGATATTACGAAATTGTCACCGACTTTAGAAGAAACTGTAAAGAAATCTATCAAAGCTAACAAGAACAATAAATGGCCTAATATAAATGTAGTACTAAAATAATGAGAATGTCACGGACTTGAGCTGCAAC
The DNA here is from genome assembly GCA_016617855.1 of Megalonaias nervosa. NCBI lineage: Eukaryota > Metazoa > Mollusca > Bivalvia > Unionida > Unionidae > Megalonaias > Megalonaias nervosa. The sequence continues at coordinate 43,337 of JAECUM010004469.1, forward strand.
GGAAAAAGTCGAAAAATATAGCTGAGACTAAAAGAAAAATTCAAAACCCTACTAATTTCAGAGGAGACTAGACACATCAAATTTAGCGAAGGCTAAAAATGCCACGTGAAATAAAAAAATTGCACACTAAAATATTTTTTAAAAATAATTTGTGATATATATATATATATATATATATATATATATATATATATATATATATATATATGTTTGTGTGTGTGTGTGTGTGTGTGTGTGTGTGTACAATGCCATGAACATACCGTTCTGAGTGACTCATACTAACCAACAAAACGGGTAGGAATACACACACATTATTCATACAACCATATACCTAAACTATCACATAACGGGTAGAATGTAAACGAGGATGGATGAAATTAAAGTCCCCTCCCTTCCCCTATCACGTTAAACCTTGTAACAATACGTTCCGTTTCAGGCAGGACTACATCGTATGTGATTATAGAGTACAGGCTTATTCATACTTCATATGCATTCAAACTTGCAGAGCAACAAATGAGAGGAATTGAAATTATTTAGAATGGAAAAGTAGAAACTTCATATGTAGAAATCACTATGTCAACTACAGAATGTGAATACATATTTTCTGAAAACAATGCATCTGCTATGCATGATATCATGAAGCTGATATTTCAAACTGGAGAAGACATGTTTTTTGTTCATGATCTTGTTTGTAGGCGATGGACGAATAGTACTAACAATACACGGCGACAGAGAGTTTGCGCATAATAATTCACAAAAATCTTCACGCACAGTTTCATACACATCTAAACCAATAGCGAAAAGTTATCGTCCGTCAAGCAGAAGATTGAGAGCTTCACTTGCAACGTATCAGTTGGTTGACTTAGTGGCCGAGACTGGGATGGAGTTATGCAAATTACGACTGAACAATAAATCAACTGCTTGTAGCCTACTGAGTAGGAGGATACTGTTCCTAAGCTCATCTTGGATATAAGTCATCTACTAGATTACGCTACGCCCATTGTGTCTACCATGCCAAGTTTAGATCCGGATTCTACTATGCATTCATCTTAACTCGTCACAGGGCCTGTTCCTCTCATGGATACCATTAACTTGCATTCAGAACTTGCACGCCTAAAGGATACCAGCTCCCTCTCTTCCAAACCTGCTCCATCTACGGCATAAGCCAACCATAACACACAGACCATACAATGATAATGTTATTATGCAACGTGTAAACGAGGAGATGGTCAAGGGGATCTGTGGCTTCTGGCATTGGGTAAAATCTCCAAGGCCTGAAAATATCTAAGGTCTTAGCGGATTCTAAGAGCAATTAAAGCAAATGTTTTGTTTGCTGGTTGGTTAAACTGAAATTCAATTTGCCATGAATGGGGATAAGCTAGGTAATCAGGATGTGGGTGAAGCTGGAGATATGTCTTATGCACGTGTTGATAAAATGCCCATACAGACATACTGAAGAAGTTTTCCACTGCACATGTTGGGATACAGTGCAATCTATTATAGATAAAACGACACGCATCCCTTAATCCACATGGCAAGGCGGCATATGTGATCGACCGAGCAGCAACTATAACCAAGGCCATCCAATGTGACAGCTTCCTCGAATGATCATTTGTGACTTTACCAATGGATAAAGCACCAAAGGCAAAAACCATATTTTTATTTTTTTTTATTGTTTATTAGTGTAACTCGAGTATAAAATTTGTAAGAGCTATATAAAGTATAAATATTTAGAAATCGTTATTAATCGTATCTGATATGCATGTAGTTCATGTATAGTTCATACCTGCATGCTAAAACATCAATTGCAAAATTAAATTCAATACTCACAAAATCGAGTCATCTTCTTTTGGCCTCCGTTTGGATTGCCACTTTGATTAATATTGACACAAATGTCTTAACGGTATTATGTTAAATGTTCACATATAAACACAAAATAAAATAAGACAATGAACAAGTGATATAATCTGTTCTAAATTTCATTCCATACCAGATATGTATTTTGACCACTGGTTAACTATCTATTCTGGCCTGGACAATTCTTTAAAATAGTTGGGGTCAGCTACCCTGCCTGTAGATTTACGTAAACTCCAATAATTCTTTGTCGTTCTGTTGATACCTAGATATTAAAAAATGTAAGAATTTAAACTTAAACTGTAGATTTTGTTCAAAGTAATAACAGAAGATTTTGTTTCTAGGAGTCAGTTTTGATTAGATTGAATTTGAGGCTGCGGTTTTGTGTGAATTAATCGCAGATGAGTTTTGATACGCCAACTTTGATGGAAGAAGAAAATCAAATAACTCTATCTAAACTCAAGCGCAATTCCATAATTACCAGGATAGTCTAATTACCTGTTGATAAGGGATGTTTGTGAATGATTAATATGTAACACAATGAGTGTATTGTCCAACTCATGTTAAATGGCAGCAGTCTGACAGTTCTTCTGGACCGATCTTCCAAAATTCCAGTTCCTTCTTAAAGGCCCCTGGACAGATTCCACTGGGCATGTGCAGTTCACCAGTCTGGTAGAAAGCCAAGATGGCAGAAAAAACTTTGTGCCTTCCTGTCCACAATAATTTCATCATTAGAGTCTGATGAGGAAGATCCATTGCAGAAATCATTCAGGTATCCATTAGGATATCTTTTCAACAAAGACTTTTGAATGTCAAACTCCACTCCACTGACTCGCAACCTCACCCTTTCCATTTCTGTTTTAGGAACTTAAATCTGTATTTTTCTTGCAACAGCAAGAGAGACACAATGAATACGATTAATGTCAAAAATGATATTGCGCAGATCTCTTTGTATTATGTGGATGTATTGATTTGTCTTTGTCCTGTTCTTTTGTTTGCTTGCTTGGAAATTCCTTTTAAATATGTGCTAGAATGTCAATTGATACCTATAGATAACACAACCATCAGATTACTTGTCTATGTGATCATTGAATATAGTAAAAAAACACGTTGGTAAAATATATATCTACGTTACCTTTTATCATCCAATGTGATGATCATGCATTGATAGTAAAAGATAGTCACCTTCATCAGTATACTTATATACTGCAGGATATTTGTTTTAATTAAACCACAAAATAATCTGCCCATGAAATGCTGAAATTTCTTGTATGGTGACATCATGTTTGTTCCCGACAATGTTCTATAGTGCTTATCGATATTATTGCTTTCAACGAGTGCATTAGAATATATGGTCACGAACTAAGCAAACACATTATTAATTGTGTCAGTAGGAACAATTACCAGATAAATAATCAAGCCCAAATATAATAATTTAAAAAAGATTCTGTTGAAAAGCTTGAATGAAATTTTGAGGAAAAGCGATCGGATCGTAGAAGCAGATGAGACCTTCGAATGCACACACGCGCTTTTCTGGAAGCAGAAGCGCCATGATCATATCAAAGATTAATTAAATTTCAAGAACTATCGGTTAGATTTCATATACTGCATTGTTTCATTTTTAACAAAGAATGTAGAAGCTGGATTGAACCAGAGAATAACGACTGTACTGGAAAAGCTAAAAATTTGAACCTAATAACATTTCCATCAGTGAATTCATCAATAATACATTTTTATTGTTGTTGTACAATATTATTGGTTTTATCATGGGAGCTAAATACCTTTCCCAAGACAGCCGACAGCCGACCCGAGTGGCTTGCGCGGGTATCAAACCCACGCCCTTGCACTACCAGTCCAATGCTCTACCAGCTGAACTACCGTCAATACTTCATCTGTAATGCAGATATAAATAATGGAACCTACCCGAAGATAATAATTATAATGTACTGGTGAATAATATTATGAATAATGTTAAAATGAAAGAATGGTACAGAATTAAAAAAAGGCATTCAAATTACGCCAGCCTCAACTTTAAAATATATCAAGCTTTATTCGTAACTGTATTAATTCACATTAGCGTGCATTATTGGTATGGAGAAGTGAATAATGGGATTTAATGTTAAGAATTGTGACTTTGGGACACTATTAAAAACAAACACTTTTGTCAACATGAATAGTAGCTATTAGCATTTTTGTGAAAGATTGAATATAACGGAGCAATAATTGTGTTATGAAGAAGAACCAAATGTCACATGAAGTATGTTTTGGTACTGTTTGTTAGAGTTATTGGATACAAGCCTGATGTATCGATAACAAGTGTTTTACTGGCTCTAAAAGATAAACATTGATCCATAGTCACTAAACACTATGAGCCCAAATATTGAACACATTCTCAAATGTAACAATTCTAATTTTGTATCACTTTTCTTCGTATGAGGTTACACTGAAGGAGTTCAGGCAATATCGTATCGTTTTAATTTGTGGAAACCTGCCGAATTTCAATGATATATAGCGGTTTCTATTTCGGAGTTTTCAATCTTAGTATAAATAGTTGGGCTCCGACCGTTTTGTGATTATGGGTCCAGTCTTTCAGAATAAAAATAATGTGCATAATACACAATAAAGAGTGACATAATTTGTACAGTAGAAAACGTAGCAACGAGTCATACAATTGGCAGAGCATAAGACTCAGTAAAGAGTCCTACACTTGATATACTATAAGACTCAATTAAGATCAATACAAATGATAGAGCATCCTATTCAATAACGAAACATACAATTGGCTAAGCACAAGATTTAGCAATGAATTATAGAATTGGTAGAACACAAGACTCAGTATCGTGTCATACAATTGGTAGACCACAAGACCCAGTAACATGTCATATAATTGGTAGATCGTTTTAAGTATATTTAATTTGTATTACTTGTTGGCTTTTCTCAATGATTACATATTATGTACATCTGTATTTTGTACTTTACTTTGTGAAACTGATGATTCCACATTTGTGAACATGCACTCATACAGGATGAACCATCTCAAACATGAATGTTGGAAAAAAGAAATTCATTATTTGCTGAAGAATGATTTCACAGAAGCAAGTAAAATTGATTGGAGTTCACCATGTATTCTTGCGCTAAAACCAGATAATACTTTCCGCATGTTTACCGGCTATATTATTACCAAAATAGATTCATTTCCATTGCCAAGAATACATGTCTGCATTGACAAAATTGGAAACGAAAAATATGTCACAAAGTTTGACCTTCTGAAAGGATTCTGGCAAATTCCATTCACAGAAAGTGTGAAAGAAATTTCGCCATTTTTACCTCCAGACGGATTTCTTTATAAAGCGTGATGCCGTTTGGGATGAACGGTTCGCGTTGTACATTCCAACGTTTAATCTACATGATCACACCAGGTATAGATAATTGTGACACTTACATCGATGATGTCATCACCTACAACGACACATGGAAAGATCTCTTGGAAATGATCCGGAAATTCTTTTGTAGACAGAGCAATGCAAATTGACAAGTAATTTAAGTAAAATTGAGGGTTGCAGTGGTTTGTGTTACATTTCTGTGACATTTTGTGGGACAAGTCAAGTTAAACGCGTATAAGTTAAGTTTATGTCTATCTCTGAGTTCTATGTGCGATATTTGGGTATGGCTGGATATTATCAGAAATGTTGCTCATTTTTTTTCCATCCTTTCAGAACCTTTTACCAATTTTTGGAGCAAGAAAACCAAGTTTCACTGGTCTGAAAAATGTCAGGAGGCTTTGGTAAGTTAAAACTCATACTTAAGAGCGCACCAGTCCTTTCCGATCCAAATTTTAGTGAATACTTTAATATGTCTGTTGATGCAAGTGATGTTATGGCAGTGTTTTATCTACAAATGGCGTCATGTTAGTCATTTGACTCATCAAGGCAAAAACAGTGAATCAAAATCCAAAACCTATGAGTCTCATTCACGCCGTAGTTTTTAAAAAATAATTATATTGTTTAAATACACAGCCAAAATATTAGTTAGACTAAAGCCAATAAGGAATTCCCTTGCCAGAGGTATCTGAACATTCTATATTTGTTAAAAATCTTTCTGATTGTTTCATGTCATCAGAAATAATCTGAGCATATATGACAAGGCGTTTATTGGTGTCTATGTCAATGCTTTCATCTGCCATTGTTGTCACAAATGACGAATTTTGCAGGTCACGTATAAAACTATCCTCAACAACGTTTGATAGACTTTCCAGTAACTCTGAACAGGTAGTAGCCGAGTCATACTGATTGGCAGAATTCTTCAAAATGCCAATGGCATCAATTTCTTCAGCTGTTAAGTCGTGTATTAAATTAAGAAGAGATTTGTATTTTAAAAAAAGGATGTCTTCTACACTCAGCCAATGTACACCCTTACGTAGCACTTTCACTGCTATGTCTTGTTTGGAAGAATGTTTTTATAAACCTCCATTCAAATCTGCCTGGTGTTGTGGACCTTCAATCAGCAGTTTGAGTTCTGGCAACCCAGCATGCCTTGCCAGTGTACTTTTCTGAAAGTTGTTGTTGTTTGCACATTTGGTCATGGAGGTTTGTTTTAGCCTCTGTACATATATGGCAAAACATAAAGGCGTCTTCACTGTCACATTCTTCACTCAACTCAACTTCTTTTTGAAAACGTAGCCAGCTGTGTTTTCAACTATTGCTGCACAAATTACGTTTTATCTTACGAGTAACAGTTACCTCGTCTTTGGATGATGAAGGCTCCACTGGTTCGATAACAACATTATTATCATCGGTCGGTCATAAACGCGGTCCAAAGGATAATTTCGTTTGTTTCGGATCTATTTTAATTTTTTTGCCTTGGACGCCATTTTCAGTCGAACGCTGATAGTATCTTGGAACAACGCAAGGCACACAACTGAGCGATTGGAAATTGTTGCTTCGTTGCGTGACAAAGGCTGCGCATAAAATAACAGTTTCTCGTGAGAATCACTTTAATATCACGTGTTTATTTTTTCCGCCTCTTTCTTGGGTGGGGTGATTATACGGTTCTAACATCCTGTTGCTACAAATGATGTGACAGTTACAGGCCATATAAAGTCAGCTCCAGGCTCAACACTCAGTTGTAACCCTATGTATTATTATAACATTAGTGTAAGAAACTGATGTGAGCGTGTTTTCCCTGTTTGCGAGGCTCTAATCTAGCCATTAAGGTAGTTAGACCAAATCTTAATTTTGTGTTAATCAGCAACACATAATATTGGGGTACGTCAATTAAGTACCATCGATGATTTTTAGACCGAACCTTTGTTTTTTTTTAATCAGCAAAACATAACATTGGGGTGCGTCAATTTACGTACCGGCGACGATTTTTGTGCGTCTAATCGGAAAAGTCTGTGTATTTGACGCATGACGCATGGGTCGATAAAACACTGTTATAGTTGGTGGAGTATTGATTTAAGACGACAAAAATGGTGTAGATCATCCAGTGTGCTTTGTTTCCAAAACATTAAGTATTTACCGGAGAAAGTATTTCCCAATCGAGAAGGAATGTTTGACTTTAATATTGGCTTTGCAGCACTTTGAAGTGGATAGTAGTTCAGCTCGTTATCCGATTATTGTATTGAGCTATCACAACCCACATACCTTCATTAGAAAGATAAAAAACATCAAAAATCAGAGATCATTCAGGTGAGTTTGATTTTGGAGGAATACAATATTGACACCAGGCACATGGAGGAGGAAAGATAATCTAATTGAAGCTGCTCTTTCACATTTATAGAAGTATTATTTGCTTCATTTATATTTTGTATCATTTCTAAGAAATCATTTTATGTATTTTTAAGCGGATGTACATTTGACTAATAGTTTAAAGAAAGCCTTATTGAATAAATCTTTCTTTTTCTTTACGAGGGGAGGTGTTATGTAAGTTTAAATTGTATTATTTTGTTGCCTTTTCTTAATAATTACATGGAGATTCTCATACATCCATATACCTGTCGATAGTCATTATTTATATGCCCCGAAAAAAGTACATAGGGCAAAATTCAATAATAAAGTACGTGGACATTTTTGGACGAGATCAGCTTAAAGTTGTTACCCAGTACAAACCGGTTTGAATGTCGCGCGCTTTGATGTCACACCAAAAGCAGCACATGTTGAAAAACACATTCGTGCTACCCTATACTGTAACGAATAGACCCAACGTGCTCGTTTTTGACCCATTTTAGTACCTTTGTAAAAGTACATGGAGATCAATAATTTTCGTCTGGATGTTCCTTAATCACAGTTAAGGTGCCGAACATTCAATAATCAAGATTGAATATACTTTGGTTATAATATGAGTATCAAACTTAAGTGCATTAAAAATAAATATTGTTTGCAATTTGCCCTATCCATTTTTTAGGATTTGCTGTCCCTGGAGACGTCTCATAGTCCATGTCTTTGAGAAAACATTCTATAGATTGTCTTATATAAGCTATAGAGCTTTGGTTCGTGCTCAAGACCGTTAATGTTTCTGACTGAGACAAAACATTTTGGTAAGCAGTCCGTTTGATTGCTTGGGGATAATTTCATTTCCCGCCACATTTGGACATTTTTCTTATCTCTCCAGTTTCAGATTGATGTTTTTTTCTCTATCTTTTAATGAAATCACAGACTTAATCAAATCTATGTTGTTATTTGCATAGAGACCAGAAAATCTGGATCGAAGGATTACATTAATTGTCTCCCTCGAGGCTTTGCCAAGCGAGGATACACATAATGTAACCCTAAACTATAATTTTGACTTTTTCAAGGCACGTAATATTTATCTGGCACTATTACTTTCTCACCTTGTTCTAATGGTCACTCGGTGTTTAAACATTTTATGATAATCTAAACAATTATACCTTTTGATTCATACTACATCTGCCGCTCCTACCAAAATATGGTCAATTTAATAGTTATAACTTTAACGTGTTGTCTGAATTACATCAAGAACGTGTCACGTGGTGCTGTTTGATAAACGCCACGTAATGAACATTTAGTGAAGACAGCAGCTTGACCCGTCGACCCGAAGAACAAGAACACAAAAGCGTCAGATGAAAAATTAGCAACAAGAAAAGTTTGGTAGACTTTCGATATAATCACATTAATCTATGGATGTTATATGAAAATAACTACAAATAATGAATTATTTTTAATAGGAAAAGGTTTAAATTTCTAAAAAGACGAAAAGTAAGATTAGCAAATCAGCTAGATTTCTCTCTCGCGTTGGTGACGTATGGACTTCTCCTTCAGGAAATACATTGTTTGTTCTTCAAGATATTGAAAACTTAAATTTCAATGTCTTCAGCTGTTAAATTTGATAGCCAGACCATCCAACCATCAGCTTTACCAATCAGCGATTTCATAGTGTGTGTATTTGACGTTACCGTTATTTTAAAGTGCCTTCAAAAGTGGTTTATTAATTTCGTCGAACGCATTGGATTAAATAGCAACAAAGTTATAGAGCCTATATGTGCTTGACAGCACCAAATAAGTGTTTGATGACATCCAATAAGTGTTTGATGACGTCCAATAAGTTAAAAATTATGGTATCATTTCCGTAGTGTATTTGAAATTTTGAACAGTATGTCACAATCTGGGCATGATATCCTTTTGATCAATATTGATTATATACTGCATATAATAAATACAGATCAAAAGATTAGTGTCTTCGAACAATAAGGTTGTTTTCGTTGAAAGGTAGAAAACTTTAGGACAGCTAGGCTCGCTATGCTAGGATCGCTATGACATTGTATCTGAAGCCACTAATCTTGCATTCTATATATCCTGTAACCCAATAATAAAGAAGAAAGTAATCAAATAAGATTCCGGTTACCTTAATTCCTCTCAACTGATCATGGGCCCGACCCGTCCTTTTGGTACCGTCCACTCGGTTATGTTATCAAACAGAATGATAAAGGACTGGACAAATCTCAGCGTGGCCTGGTCACAGTCTAAGAATCTTAACCTCAGTATGTTGTCTAATTGTTCGCCGTATAAATACAGTTTGTAACATGGTACCACAATTTGTAAGTGGACACAAAAATACTTCGTTGGAGTGGTACAACGTAATTGCCGGATGATAGCGGAAAACTCATTTAAATGATGAAGTTATGGAATTATAGCAAAAGCAATATATCTTTAAGAAAATGATCTTTCGAGGTAAGTAAAAGGAATCAATTATGTCTTTCCAACAGAAAATCACGCCAGTCCTTATATAGCCTTGCTGATATATATATATATATATATATATATATATATATATATATATATATATATATATATATATATATATATATATATATATATATATATATATATGATCAATTATATATTTGTTATGATGACGTCAGATAAATAAAGACACGTTCCTTTCCTGTATAATTGAGTACCTTGTGTGAGAAACGCTTACCGGTGGTCCATATGCTTTTCTTCTGTTTGTTTCATTCATATCATAATTAGTTTGTTGAATAAATCTTTGGCCACATTTCTTGAACGTTTGATGATAAAATAGCATAATTTATGGAAGTGAATATATTATATTCTGCTAATCAAATTTAAAAAATGTGCATGTTTGCTTATCTTGATGGGGATGGCTGCGGTCACTGATTGGCATGAACCATCATGTAACAGGTAATGCCAGATTAAATAATCCTTTAATCCATATATTATCGTCCTTTATTGCTTTAAAGTTTATTAATTATTTCCATAATGTGAATTAGTGTGAAATATTTATTTCTTTATTCCCCATGTAGGTTTAATGACAGAAAATATGTTACGAGATCTATACGTGCTGGTTTATATGCCAATACCTTAGTACAGTATTGATCTGTAAATTGGTGTGATCCAATGACGGTTAATGTTGTTTACTAATGGATAGTGACAAGGACAAGTCCACGTATAAAAACCATGTAAATATTTCATAATGGATGCAAAATAACTATAAACAATCGAATGAAACGAAGCTTTATTTACAGTTTTAAAACACGTATCGATATCCCGAGTTGTTCTAATATCGTAAGTCAGGTAATAATGCATGTAGTGCAATTACCTCGTGTCAAGTCAACACAGAGGAATTATTTGTAGAATAATAATGATAATGGTAGATTATATACTCTCTGAATTGGGACCCAATTTGTCATCACATGAAATTGTTCTGCTTCATTAATTTATAATAGATATTCCAGATCATGATGTAGAATATTTTCATAAAGAGGGAAGTATTTATATCGAAACATCATTTTTATCGGATCCGAAAGTAGCCAATATTTCTGAATAAGAGAAATACAATGAAATTATACTCATAATTCAACACATACAATCTAAACAAATACGAGTAGTATATAGCCTATGTGGAAAGATGAGAAAAAATCCATATGGTCAAGCCTTGTTGAAATATAAATAGTTGTCAGATTTAACTGAATGCATCTGAACATATTTAATTTCAATATAAATTGTGTGTGAAATACTGCAACAACGTTTTCAATAAGTACTAGTGCTTTTATAAGTGTATATGTATTCCGTACCCTTTCACTGGGCAAATATTTCAGGAACTGGCAGAAGGGCGGTGTTGAAGAATGAGTTTGTTGTTTTTAATCAGAGGGCGATAATAAGCGGATAATAACGAGACTTAGAAGTTTGTCTTATGATACATCATTCCATGTTATACATTTATTTATCTATTGTTCCAGTGAAACTATCAACCCTGAGTTAACATTTACGTAGAAGTGACAGTCGCAGTCTTCAAATATGGGCCCATGTGATGTTGAATCTGTTATTAAAAGGACACTTCTGCCACTTTTTCTGAAAGATTTAAAAGTAAGGAAAGTAAGCAATCAAGTAGCTAGCATATGCTGCATATATATTTATTTCTGCATCTGTCGAAATTATTACTAATTAACTTTTAATACGTAGCAAACATGATGAGCATTTAACTTTTCTTGAGTAACGAATGGTGGGAGCAGTTCTATTACATACCCATTTATGACTACATGATTGATCTGGTGTTTTGTTTGGGTAATCAGTCCATAAAAAGGTTTCGCACACCTATGCTAGAAGTTATTGTATTGAGACGTTTTCACTGAAGTCCTCGTGTTCACAGTATTTGATGAACGGAATCGAACTTGTATACATTCCAACTTGGTTTGAATTTCATTCACACACTGTATATATGATGCAAGTCATTCTATTTCGAAATTGTCAATATGGGTATATTATAATTATAAAACGTCATTCTTGCTTTGCTCCGAGTAAGGGGATATAACTCGTTTGATATGCTGTATGAATCTGTTTCCATTTCTTTTTAAATCAGTACCAAGAAAGCCTAAAATGAGAGCAACGGATCACCACCATAAGAGAATGGAAAAGCAATCTACAAATATATAAAGAACTCATGCGTGGGTATTACTGGGGTGCAGTGATGTGTGTGTATGTGTTTATGTGTGTGTGTAAGTTTTCATCGGGATAGAAACAGCCTTTATTGGCCATGAAATGAATAAATCAGAAATACTGCAGCAAAGTTTCAATGAACATAATCCATTTATATCCTACTTACAGGTTTTTATCTGACACCACTGTTCCAGACAACAAAGACAAATTGGTTATGATAAAAATTCATAGACGTTAGAGTGTAATTATGAATTATTTTTACCTCAATATTTCACATAAATAATTAACTTGTACGAGTAATGCGTTTCTAGAAATTAAACGAAATTAAACGTACCTATTAAACTCGTTAGGGTGAGACAATTTTAAGATGCGATATATTTGTTTCAAATTAAACCTATTAATTTAAAATAAATTTTAAGCAAAATTAAAACATTTGAGGTTGACAAAATATGTACTTTTACAAAGTGATCCTAGCTATTTATCCAATTATCGATTTTTTCTTAGGTGTGAAATAACTAAATAAGATCTTGTAATTAATAGGTAGCACCTGACACAGGGAGAATCTCAATACGCCAGTCGGATTTACTAGCTAAGTTATTGATTTAATGTTCACCCACCAAGGGGAGAAACTCTCAGACGATAGGCTTCTAGTATTTGAGAGTTGCTCGATCTCTTTGATACCAAAGGTAGCACAGCTATTTCTACCGATGTATATAAGAGACAGATTCATTATCTTTATAGTCATGCCTTTATTTTCACTGAAATCATAAATGGCTACTGTAGAAAGAAACGTTGTATATTGTTCAAAATGTTTTTACACAAAGGAAATATTTCACATAACAGAGGGGTTAGATTCCTGAATGATAACCCTCAACCAAGCTCCAGTGCTGCATCTGTTCTATTGGTTAGATAAATGGAGGCAAAGAAAAATTCGTTCTCGTGGCAGTAACGAAGCCGAGAGTCATCTTTTGCACTGCACTGTAATCAAACTGGACATCAAAATGTTGAAGCTTCTAATCTAGAGTTAATAATCACAGTGATAATCTTTTTACTACTCAAAAATTCTCTTTATTCTAATCAGGGTAACAAAAGGCAATCACTCGATATCAAACAGGAACAAAATTCTGAGATCTCCTGTTTGAGTCAGGGGGATACGAGTCTCAATTTGTTATTTTGAGAACAGTGGGGTCCTGATGAGAAATTGGAGGCTACCTGAGATACCCGCTGCTGATGAGTGGAGAGTGAGCTGTCAAACATTTGTTCCTAAGTCATATCGGCCTCAAAATCTTAGTCTATCCGTTGCAACTCCTTTGGCTGGTTATTTAAAAGCCAATACGACCGATAATATCTTGAATAATTTCTACTGGCTGAAAATTAAAAGTGATGTTTGTAAATACTATAAATCTGTCACACTTCTCAAATGGAAGAAAAACCCAAATATACCGAAGGTTCATCTTCAACCTTCGAACCATTTCACGGAATCATGGTAGACTGTGCCGGTCCCTTACCTGGGACCAAGTTAGGCACCTAATACCTATTGACCATAATGGTGCGTCCACAAGATGTACGGAGGCAATTCCTTCAGGAATATTAAAACAGAAATTGCAGTCAAGGCATTGATATTTTCTATTTTACACGTTTGAATTTCTCCGATCTGTGCAGCCTGATGGAGAGTCGAAATTTTATGTCAAGAAGTTTCAAATAAGTTATGCATGGATCATGCATCCAACAGTAAAAATTCTTCACACCACCCTGAGGGTGTTTAGAATAATTTGATCAGACTTTGAAGAATATGATTCGGTCATATTGATTTGATACATGAAACGATTGGAATCAAGGTGTTCATTTACTGTTGTTTGCTGTTAGGAAATCAGTTCAAGAATCATTTTGTTTTAGTCTTTTTGATCTTGGCTTTAAACGACACGCTGTTTGTTTACCATTAAATTTAGTAAAAGACAAACTTCTTTCAAATGTAGATTCCATGATTAATCTTCATGAATTTATCTCTGAATTCAATGCTGTCAAAGGCTTGTGAAGTGAGCCAGATCAAATCTTCACTCTACTCAGTAAAATATGAAATTAATGTATGACAGAAATACGAAAGAAAGGAGTTTTCAGCCCGATGATAGAGCTCTGGCCCTCTTGCCCATACCTCAAAATTCTCTTCACGTAATTATTATGGTCCTGATACAATTAAAAAGAAAGTAAGTGGCTTAAATTATATTTTAACACTCCTTAGAGGAGGAAACAAAACAAACCTTGGCATATAAATGTGTTTAAGGAAAATGCTGATAGAGATAGCCCTGTTAATCATTAAATAAATTTAGTTGTACATGTGCCACACTGTGAGGACTCACACGATGGCATGCAATCTAACTGTCGTGATTTTGGTTTAACCAGTCTTCGGAATTCAGAAATATTTACCAATCTGGACCATAAATTTTCACATCTGCAACAGCAAGAAAAGAGTGAACTAAAGCAGCTTATTTGTGAATATGTGCACTTGTTTCTAGATGTTCCAAATAAAATCGTCAATGAAGATGATTGTATATTCACCTCCTGTGAAAATACACAGCGTCCTTACATGATGTTACTTCTCAAACAGGAAAGTTTGAAGAAAGAAATACAGTATTTTCCGGAGAATGGTTTCATCGAACAAAATAAAAATAACTAAAATTCACCACGTATTCTTGTGGTGAAACCAGATCATACTTACCGTATTTGTACCGACTATAGAGGAGTGAGCATTGTCACAAAAGCAGACTCATTTTCAATGCTATAAATCGACGACTGCATTGACAAAATTATAAATGCCAAATATATGTCACCAAGTTTGAACTTTTGAAAGGATTCTAGGAAATTCCGCTCACATAATAAAAGAACTTTCGGCAATTGCAACTTTGGATGGACTTTACCTGTATAACGTTATGCCGTTTGGAACGAAAATTTCTCGGTCAATATTTCAGCTTATAAAGAACATGAAAATATCCGGTCTAGATAACTGCAATGCGTACATAGATGACGTCATCATCTACTACGATACCTGGAAAGATCACTTGGAAACTATTCGAAAATTCTTTGATTGACTCAGTGACGCAAGTCTGACAATTAATTTGGGTAAAAGTGAATCTTGCCGTGCTTGTGTTTCATATTTAGGACATACTGTGAGACACGTTGAAGTTGAACCTGTAGAGGCTTTTCGATAAATTAAAGGCCATACTTAAAGGCGAACATGTTCTTTCATCCCTGACTTCAGTCAATCATTTTAAATTTTCTGTTGATGCAAGTGATTTTCGGATTGGTTGAGACAAAAATAGTGTCGATCATCCAGTGTGCAATTTTTCTAAATTACTACGCAAACAACAGAGAAATTATTCATCGATTGAGAAGGAATTTTTTACTTTGATATTTGCTTTGCAACACTTTTAAGCATATCTTAGTTCAGCTCCTTCTCCGATTATTTAGTAATCACTACCGTCTTCTTTCATTAACGCCAAAAAAAAAAAAAAAAAAAAAACAAACATCAAAGATTATTAAGGTGGCGTTTCATGTTGCATGAATACAATGTTGACATTAAGCACACAAAGATAAAAGATAACCTGATAGCAGATGCACTTTCATAAGTATAAAAGTTCTTTACTTTTTTATTTTTATCATTTAGAAGACATCTTCCTATATAATGTTATGATTAATATATCAAAGAAAGCTTTCTTATATAAATCATGTTTGAGGTATGATTTTGTAGAATTGTTTGTTCCTCAATATAGTAATGAAAATGTCCATTTCAATGTCATCAGCACTTTAATTTGATAGCCAGGCAGTCAAGGCATCAGTATTTGACGTGGCCGCCACTTTAATAGGTAACTTTAAAAGTGGTTTCTTAATTTCCTCAAACGCGTTAGATTAAATTTCAACAATGTTATTGAGCCATGTGTGTGCTTGACAGAACCAAAAAAGTGTTTTGCCGACGTCCAATAAGTTAAACATTTATTGTACTATCTCAACTTAGCATGTCCCCCTACCAGCTAGTTTAGTACCTCGGAGGCTGTTATTGTAATGAAAAGAACGACAAAGGACCGGTCAAATGCTAGCTGGGCCACATCACCGCGTAAGAATCGTAATCTATTCACTTTATCGATTAATTCAGTGCGCCCACATAAATACATTTCGTAACAGGGTACCACAAATGTGTCAGTGAAACGCCAAAAATAATAAATTCTTTGATGGATTGAAACAACACAATTGCTTGAAAAGAGCGGAAAACTCAATCAAATGATACACTTCGCAAAGTTAAAGAGTAGCGTAGCAAACGCATTATATCTCGAAGGAAGATAGGTTAAAACTTGAGAGAGAATATGTTTTGTTCTAAGATGTAGTCACATCAGTCTACCAGCGACCTCGATGAACTCGCTGATGCGGTGCTTGAGGATAATTCCCTTATTACGTAACTAAAGCAATGCATGCAATGACGGCTTTTGTAAAATTTCTGAGATGTCTTTCTGATGATAGTTGTAAGGCACGAGAATGAATTCAGAATGCAGCTTTCTCTATTTATAAACTTCTCAATCAATTAGTACCATTTAGACTTGAGTATTTCACAAATAAGAAAGTAGACCATTTGTAATATAAAGAAAATTACCTTTTTTGTACACATCATAAATGATTACGAATTATGCCCTGCACACTCTAGCGAAAATCGCCTCCCAAATTTGACAGTACTTCTCAATGTGCATTAGCAGATCTAAACTGGTTTAAACAATGTAACTTAATGACATTTATACAAGCAAACATAAATGGTGATCCATTCTCAAATTATTGGATAGGGGCTATTGCATTAGATATTTTTCCACATGATAATGCAGAACCCCTATCATCAGCTTTATATATCAGTCAGTTGGCTGCTGAAGAATTTTTGCATTCAAATTTGTAAGTGAACAAAACTGAAGCTATTTATTATTTATTTACCAACTAAATAAGATGGTTGTATTTGCTGCGAGCTGTAAAAAATTCAGATCTAGGAATTTTGAATCCTCCTTCCTTCATTTAGTAATTGGTGGCGACCTTAGTTTGTAAGGTGTATTTATTTTCTGTTGGTCTTAGAGTTCAACGAAATTTTTCAGGGCATGATAGACTATCCTCGGCCGTTAGTAAACAGGTAGGGGAAGAACCTGGAAAAACCTGTAAAAACCATTGAACCACTGGAAGTTAGTGGCAAGCTTTTTCACATATCCACACGGACAGAGGTGAGATGGCAGTGATTGGTAAATGAGAGAGCTTTAGACCACTCAGCCGTCCAGAGGGTCCGTATTTATTTTATCATTAGTTATTCGTTACCGTTTTAGTTAAACATTTTTCTTAAATGAGGAAGTATAGATATACATATAATGTCAAAGGTAAACAGAAATTATGATCGATAGTTTATTTATTACAAATGAGGTCAGATAAATCAATACACGCTCTATTCATATACATTTGTATTCCAAGTGAGAGAAATGCATACCGGTGGAATTTATGCTTTTATCTTTTTGTTTGTTTCTTTCATTTATAGCATAATTGGTTGGTGAAAAAAACTTCGGCCAGATTGTCGTACGGTAATCAACAGTTGAGTGTAATTTTGAAATATTGTTTCAGAATCTGAAGCTAATTTCTTTATTTCAACAGTCATTATGCCTTTCAGCTTTCCAAAATAGGCATCATCTTAAGGTGAAGGCTGATCAGAGTGGACGCCTCTTAAAACACCTGCTCATGAGGGACAAATTGATTTTGAATATTAAAACAAAACGAATGACACAAATGCAAATTATTTTACTAACTGTGTTCATTTTACTGATAAAATACATATGTATAATTCTTTTCACAGAAACAAATACAGAACTACTGATATATTGTTTCCTCTGTCTATCCAACACGGATGCAAAAAATGTTTCATATGTTAAACAGTTTAACTACAATATCAGTATTGAGAGATAATGTTTAATTTTTGAAAGTTTAGGTGGGATAATAGCGTGGTCAAAGCTGATTTGTTTTTCTATATTGCATACGAGAAACAGAAAGATCTGATTTGTTGATTTTAAACATAAAAATATATCACCCGATTTTTCAGTAAAGCTACAGGATTAAGGTTTTTGAGTGTAATAGTTATAACATTGAAATAAGCAAAACAGATCTGAAATTAAGACAGGCAAGCCTATGTATAGCGAAGATGCATGAAAACACGTTCCACAAATCCAACTCGGATTCTAACGCATAATGGCTGAACAAAGAAATTTACATCCCCGGAACTCCGATTCTATGGGGAAAAGCTGTGAACGTGTAGGAGTGGTCCGTCGATATGTTTACGATCTCAGCCCAAAACGACATTCTGGGGCAACCAGCGCGAATTTAACACCAGCGTGGATAATGCCCCTGTCGCGAGTAGTAAAGCTTCCAAGTAGGGTATTTGTGCGAGAGGTATTACAAGTCGTTCCCGGGATTAATATAATTACCATCAAGATATATTGTCGCGAATGTCCAAGGTAGTTAATCACGTGGTGCCCGTAGGGATAAGTAGTGATTCCATCAACAAAAACCATATAGAACGTCCATCTTGATTTACGACGGGGTAACATTCAGAATATTCTTGCCAGGTTCCGGCATTATCGTATTTTGCGGTTTCTCGTTGACTCCCCGTTGTAAACATCATAGTTGTTAAGCAGTTCTTGAATGATGAATACAACTTCGACAAGGAAACGTATTCCTGTTGCATTTGCTGTGTTGGTAAACCATTCGGTAAAGATCTTTTTATCCACATGTAACGGTATCGCGCCACTGGAACATATGTTGCTCAACAAAATAGATCAATGGTGTACCGCACACGCGTCGCAGTGGATAGCTGAATTGGCTGAAGGCCACTGTTCCACATTATTTGTGATATTAGGGTTTAATATTTCGAAATTATCAGAAATCTGTACAGAAAATTCTATGTTACCAAGCTTGATTTCACCCATGTACCGTTGTATTTTTGAGGCAGTTCTGCATCATCATTGTGGATACGATCGCTCATTCGAAACACAGATTGTCGTCATTGTTCACATTTATTACTGCTCGAGGTGCAATAAATGCTGGTGCTGTAAGACTTGTACGAGGAAATATGAAGATTAACTTCTGTGCATCTGGAAGGAGATCATCCTTAACCCGCTTGTATCTATTTTTCCAACTTCTCGATGATCTTTGCGCACGCTTTGTCATTTTCATAGTTGATGGCTTCCGTGTGTTCACGGTTCTAGATTATAAAGGCATCACTCCAAAACCACTCGCTTTATTAGTGAAGTTATGCTCTCCGTGGGATTAAGCGATTAATAATAAAGTCCGAAACAACTCAATGTTTACCTTTAACCCGGACATGTCAGCGTGCTGCAATGTTAATATAATTCCCGGACGTATGTTTCAAAGAAGCATCTCGCGTTTTTACGTGGTTCGCATTCGATTGGGATAAATGGCCTATAATGTAAATAACGGGAGCGCCTGTACACTCTAATCTCTGAAACCTGGATTCGTCGAGCTTTCACGGCAGCCCCAGCGACAATAGTACTTGTGATATCGCGGCGGCGGTGTTCCTCGTCTGCAATCATATGTGTCATTTCGACCCGCCAGGTCCGAGGAGGAATCTTAATATGTAACTGTGCTGCTTTTGCACGAAGCTGTCTCTAAAGTAGGACACGGCCCCTCAGGAGGAAACCCTAATAGTGCAAGTAAATTTGCCTTTGTTGTATTTCTCTGTATACTTATTCCACGTTCCTCGGATTGCTTGTGTGTGTGTGTGTGTGTGTGTGTGTGTGTGAGAGAGAGAGAGAGAGAGAGAGAGAGAGAGAGAGAGAGAGAGAGAGAATGAAAACGTGAAAACCATGCAATCGAATTTACTGAATATCATTGGGATTATTTTGGATTAGGCAGGAATTAAAATGATTATATATTGAAGCTTGTTTGTCGACGACAATTGGTAGATTAATGCAGTAACGAATGACATGGCCTATTAGTAGAACAGTAAGTTACAAATACAAATAAAATTCCACGGAGGTGTGTGGAGGAGCTGTATTAAATTAAATGACAATTTCCAGTCATGTCAATTTTAGGTATTACATTGCGTATTTTTAATTTTTATTTCACGGTACAAGAAAACAAAACCCCCAACAAGTTGTGACTATAACGATATATTCGCAAGCAATGGTGCTAATGCATGTCTTTATCCAGATCGTTACCATGTTAACTGTGAAGCATTGTGTTACACAAAGTGATTCCCATCAACTTTAAAACCCAACAGCATTAAGTGACAAATGTGATTGTAGACACATATGTACTAAAATAAGCACAGTTCAAGAATTTAATTTTAAAAATGTGATATGATAGAATGTTCAGATTAAAAATCAACAACTTTTGAAAGTCTGTTATCTTTTTATTGTTTTGTATGAAGAAAATAAAGGAGACAGAAACAAATCAGGCGTTCATGCCATTATGATGCATGGTCTACCCACAACAAGTGTCCGATGAATGTGGAGTACTTGTCGCCGTACACGTTTTTGATGCCATGCTGGTCATGGACTGTTCTCACCCAAACTCTCTGGCCCTCGGCACAGTGCATGATCACCGCGTTTCCAGCCTGACCATACATTAACCCCCCTGAGTTAGAGTGCACTCCCGCCGTGTAATAGTCGTCCAAAACGATGTATGTGTCAATAAAATCCTCATCCTTCGACAAGATTGTCGTCTGGAAATAGTATGTTCCCGAAACAGGGCACGTGAATAATCCTAGCAACGGGTCGAAACCTCTGCCCTCATTGTGGATGACAGTGTCGAAGTGGATGATATGGTTGGCACCAAGGTTTGCGATGTCGTTCTTAACATAGGCTGAGAACGCGACTCGATCAGAATATAGTGTTGCTCTGCGAGTCGGGGCTGAAAATATATATAAAAAAAAATAAAAAAAAAATAGCTTATTGTTTTGTCAGACGATAATTTATAGTGACTGTATTACTTGACATATTACAAAAAGGCATTAACGGCATCTAACAGAAATCAGGACCATATTGTAATCGATCACCTCGATGTCTTTTCGACAACATTCCAGCACGGAAATACTTCTATGGTGTAATTCAAAGTAACAACAGCGCACATCGTCAGAGAATAGCGCAGAACTGAGTAATACGCTAAACTATTAACCCAATTCACGAGTATTTTGATTGCACACGCTCAGTAACAGGAAGTATTGAAGTACATTCTTGGGAAAAAAATGGGAATTTTTTTTAGACGAAAATTAGCATTTTCAGTCGAGCTGACCGTCACGAATTCTATGATTGGTTGGTGATGTATGGTGTTATTTGGTCATCAAGGTGCGTGCACGTGCTATAGTGGCTACCGAAGCATTTCCGAGGTGTTTTCCAGACAACGCCAAGGGAAAGGCCTGAGCGTGTCCCGCTGGGGTAATTATGATATCTTGGCAGCATGTCTGTTTTGAAAGTACTAATATTGCAGAATACTTACCCTTTAGCTTTCTTCTCCTTTAACAAGAGAAATAAAACTCCTATATGCTAAGAAATATGTTTGAAAGCATGATTTATCGAGGTTTGATACGAGGTTTCATATGCTTAAAACCATTCTATATCCAGGCTTGATACGGGTTTTATACACATGAAACCATTTTATATCCAGGTTTGATACGAGAATTTATTTGTTTGAAACAAGGCTACATCCAGGTTTGGTACGGCTTTTAATTTGCTTTGCTGACTTATCGACTAATATTTATGCTATCACATGCAAAAGTGTTAATTTAAAAGTTAATATTCCAAGGTTACCCTGAGTATGGGTTGAATTCAGATGATATTGATCCCATTTTTGGCTATTTATTTAACACGGGAATATAAACTTTATATGTGATTCTTGAGTGAAAATTACTTTGTATTTCTAGCCAATCTCTGCAGAACTATGTGAAGAAAATGTTGAATATTATGCGTTGCCATGTAGCAATCTAGCTTATAAAAAACAAATGTAATAATGTTATAAAGCGTCAATAAACAAACCATGTAATACATTCTTTCCATTTGCTTCTAAGAGGTCAAACAATAATTTCTTTCACCCTCCAGAAGCTCGTGACATCACAGGAAGATAGATATTCTTTTATTAACCACGCTTCCCCTTTAACAAATCACAATTTCGGAGCAAGTCGCGCGCGCGAGGTGTGTGTGTGTGTGTGTGTGTGTGTGTGTAAAATGGTCATCATTTCCCAATTATCTTTAATAGTCATATGTATTCTTTAAAGAAGTAATGAGCGAAATCGCACCGGATGTTCAATGGAGTACTAAAGTTTAAATCGACGGATAATCGACTTACTGATAATACTAAATGCTAAAACGTATTCTTAAAGGCAATCTTGAGAACATGGTTCTGAGTTCTAAGATTGGTTTTAATCATCTTATCCTCCTGACAATTACGCTCCGCAAGCTAAAGTTGAGAAGGAATGAAGATCAGGCGACATAATCTCACCATATTATAACATAGGGTGCTTCTAATAGAACGTATTTGAAATCTTATCAATATAAGATTTAATGAAGTTCCGATGATTATTATTTTGATTCTATAGACCTTACCATCTGCACCTCTTTGATAAGGATGTATTCTTTGAGTTGTATTAGCAACATCATTAACATATGGTCTGACGTTTACTTCCCCATGACTTGTAGTAGATGACTGTTTTGGAAGACCGTTTGAAGTTTCCTCGTTATCTGCTTCAGCCTTGTTTATTTTTAATTTCATTTCAAGGTCATGAATCCTTGTATTTGCCTCCTGCAGTTTAGAACCTAATTCACCCAGTTCCAAAAGACGACTTTCAGCTTGGTTCAGACGAGCTTGTAACTCCATCATTACTGGCACATACTGCATGCAGACCCTCTGTCCTTCCTCAAGTTCCTTAATTCGAACAAGAAAATGAGCAAAATCATGCTCGTCATTTGCATTACACAAAGTAACAAGGAAAACAGCATGCAGTACTATCCACAAAGCAGCCATGATGAAGACCGCCATTGACTGTAAGATCAAGTAGATTTGTAGAACAGGTCATGCTATCTGAACCTGAAGATAAATTTAAATCTTGTTTCGTGTAGTACACTGTCTGTGAGCACTGTGTCACATGTACCTTTTAAAGACACAATAGCTCCTCGCTAGGATAAAAAATGCCTAATAATGATTGATTTTTAAATACGCTGCATTCAATGATTTTTCAACAATATAGTAAGCAAACACTCAGTTAAAGGATTCTTTGCATTTAAAAAAGTCATATGCAGTACTTTAAGTGAACTGTTATACATCACCAGTTAGATTAAAACTTTGTTGCAAATGAGAGGGTGGTAGTGATGGTATTGACATGATAAATCCATTATTAGTATTTAAGCTTATGTTCATATTAATTTAATAACAAAAAACATAAAGTTAATTATAAATAAATAATTATTTTCCTGATGTATTTAACATACACTATGCTGATTCCATTTCACACCCACTTCGTGAAAGTGTTGTTAGGAGAGGACGTAAAGAGAGCGTATGTCAACTTCACCAACCCAACCCATTCGGAGGCGTAAATTTACTTCTAATGAATGGTTGCAAATATTGTACTATTCATTACCAACGTTTCCTCTGTCTATTTCACTCCTCTTCTAATGGCCTCTGGATCTTCTTCTATCTGTAAATTTCTTCTGGAAACCATTTCAAGTTGCTGGAAAAGAAAGATTGGCTATATTAGGTATGTGTGTGCTACTACCTAGAAAAGGCTTGTCTTTTAATTAGGAATAATGCTACCATATTGATAATAAGGTTGAACAGAGAATTAATTATTTAATTAATTTTTCCCTTTCAGCTATGAGTGCCATCAATGCATTCTATGGAATGTCATAGCAAAGGATGAAGTCATTCTCTTGGAGTTATTTTTTTAATGTACTAAATTCTTATTATTTCTAAACGATGTATACGATCTTTTGAAAATCGTATAATATCACAAAATAAAGTTTATATGTAATGAAGTTTTAAAGATTTAGAATATATTTTGTTTCACTAAACGGTTTTTGTAGCTAGATTTTACAACTTTAGAAAAGGCAAGTAAACAAATCAAAAGCAACAAAAGAAAAAATAACAACACCAATAACAGCAGCAAGAAAAACTCTAAGAAAACAAAACAAAATAAAACTAAAAGTTGACTATTTAGTAGACTTCCTGTCAGGATAGACTATTTCGATTTTTGAGTTTACATAATAGTCAACTAATATGAGCGTCTCTTCCAGCACGTTTCTATACTTTACAGTAAGTAAGGTTCTGGCAACATGGACGATAGCGCTTATCTTCTTAACCTAACACACTCAGTGCCATGGTTGATTGTCGTAACTGTTAATAGATGCACTTACTGCAGACATTTCATATCTTTAATAGTGATATGATATACGCGGAATGAACTTTGCCCATTTTCCTATAAATATATTTTTATCGTTTTATTTCTGAAAAGATATATAGCGTGTAGTTAGCCATATAGTGGACTTCATATCTCAAACTATGGCACCAAAGTTGTTTTCCTTATAACTTGGCGAAACACGCTTCTTGGCATTGGATCATCAGAGATCGTCCAATACAATGGTACGTTACCTTTCTTGTTATTAAGACAACTTCCTGCTTATTTATTTTTGTAAGAAAACAATCAGTGTTATTTCATATTATTCGAGGTATGCCAATACAGGCACTTTGAAAACAATGGCTGCTGGACTAATTGATCTAAACAGATATCTGATTAGGAAGCATTGATATTTCTAGCAAGCAAATTAGGCCTCTTTGAAGCAAACATACCGTAGTCATTTTCGTATATCATGCAGACTCTAGAAAGGTTGTCTGAGATCCAATAACATCTTTCAAAGAAAGGAAACCTCTTCAATGTTTGGAGGGACGAATCTAATTTTATTGACAAGAAAAATAAATTGACATATTTTCAGAGCAAAGTAGGGAAACGTATGTTTACTTTTAGGTGTATTTTCTGAAATAGGGAAATGGAAAGTTTTCAATATGTGAGTTGTTCCACCTACTACCTTTCCTCGTAAGAAATGAATGCGTAAATGATGACTTTAAAAGAAAGATCACATTTGAGCATTGTATAAGCTCTAAATAATTGTTTGGAAAAAGGAGATAATGTAGTTGGAGTTGTATCTATTGCCAGCATGGCTGCATCTACCTTGGAATTTCCATCTTTACCTTTTTCAGAAGATAATAAACTGACTTTGTAGAAAGCCTATTTGATGCATTTAAGCAGGATTTATTTTTGCAACAGCTTAAATATATGCAAGGAGACATCAAACATCTCTCTCTCTTCATATATATATATATATATATATATATATATATATATATATATATATATATATATATGAATGAATGAATGAATGTTTTTGTGCATTTTCAAGTACACGTTCGTGGTTCTGTCTATGCTGTGCGCGGTGTTATCATGCGCCTGTGCAGACCAAATCGTACAAATGAAATTGCTGCAGCACTGGGACAGCAACTTTGAAGGCCAGTTTAGTTTCCCGCTCAAGACAAACATAGTGGGGTGGGAACTTAAGATGAACTTTTCCGTGTCTGTCAGCAATATACAGGTCTGTAACTTTAACATCAACTGTTAACTCCATTTATAATCATTTTTCTACTGGATCTAAAAGGTTTGCATGCGTTTACGCTAAAACTACACAAATGTCTCCTAAGAACCTTATTGTAAACAATTATATGCGAAATTGTCTTGTTTCTTTTTCACTATTTCTTCTAACAATTTTCTCTTAAGAGGTTATTCAAATATTTTATTTTCAAGATGTGTTGGAATATATTTCTCCTCATTAGTTGTTTACTAAAGAAACTTCGCTTTGAAACTCCTTGTGTGTGTGTGTGTGTGTGTGTGTGTGTGTGTGTGTGTGTGTGTGTGTCTGAGAGAGAGAGAGAGAGACAGAGAGAGAGAGAGAGAGAATATATCATTAAACATAAATCGTGAGGAAAAATCAAGTTTTCGAAGACAAACGTTTCACTTTGATTGCTGTTCTTATTTCGTACAATTTGAAAGATCTTTCTATGTGATGAAACATAATGAGTAGCAATCAACTTTTCAGTAGCAGTGGGATGGGGACTGGTTTTACCAGAGTCCTGATGGGCGGTACTATGTTTTGTTGAACAAGGACACAAAGGGATTGCACGCCGCTGGTACAACTCTAACGGTCAGAATGATGGGAACGTTTTCTGGGAACACGGCTCCCTCTGCAACTGGGACTCTGGTTGACCTCAGTGGGGACAGTCAAACAGTCCCTCCTGTACATGTCCCAAATAGTAAATATTTTATTCCCTCTTAAAAAGGACATAAATGAAAGAAAGAAAAATTAATCTTTTTTATATTTGATTTCATTTTAGTAATTTATGCTCGAAAACAAATCAGCTGTATCTAATTGATTTTATGCGGTTTACGTTATCTGGTAATTTTATCACGAAATAATTAGTGAAAAGTTATCGTATAATAAATCTAGTTCTAATATAGAAGGAAGCTACCACCAAGCAACCATATTCATAATGCAGGCAACACCTTATTGAATTAAACCATCTCTTAAACATTTGAAGATTTATTTTTACATTTGTGTCCTGTTCATATAAATGATGGAATCTTTTGAATTTTTCAATAACATCCATTAGAAGAGGGAAATAAAGAAAAATGATTCATATATCTATCAATGAAAATGTTTTCATCAATAAATATGGACGTTGAGACCACCGGGATACAATTTAAAAGTTGCGGTTTATTTGTAAGGTACTGTTTGCAAAAGACAAAATAAAAACAGAAACTTTATTTTCACAGGTATGCAACACACAAAGTATAACTACGCGGAGGTTTTGGAGAAGTCTATTCTCTTTTTCGAGGCCCAGAGATCAGGCAAACTTCCTGCCAATAACCGCATCCCTTGGCGAGGCGACTCAGCGCTGCATGATCTCGGAGACAACGGGGTAGACCTCACAGGAGGATGGTATGACGGTACGGATTCGTTGTTTTTCTTCTTTTTTCCTTTATAGACTAATGTAATAAATTCCTTCTCTATGAAAATAAGACACAACCTTTTTATGAGAACTACGTGTTTGTGTTTCAGCGATACAGTAATACTTGAAGGTGATATCGTGCAGAATCAAGTAAAATGTTTGCGCAGGGATACACCATGGCAACCGATCCATGCTGCCCCAGGGTCAGAATTACAAAATGCACCCTTCTGGTCGCGAGTCTGACAGCTTAGCCACTGAGTAAAAGTAAAATCATGTTCTTACACGGTATTTAGTATGGATGAATATGTGTATTAAATCTGTTTAATTTATTTTAATAAATAATGTCTTTTCAAAAATACCATAATCATCAAATGACATTTATACTGGAATTAATGTTGTGCTGAAAATAGACCATGATAGCATTGCCTCTGGCTGCTTGTTGTTCCGCCATATTGACAATGGATCCAGCAATGAGTAGATACTTGTAAATTTTTCTCATACCATTTACTTCTGCCTACATGATTTATGATATCTTTGCTCACACTGCTTGATATAGTCTTGGACGCGGGCAAGAGTAATAAGACGAAGAAGAAGAAGAAGACGACAAAGAAGAAAAACAAGAAGAAAATGAAAAATAGTTATAGCCAAAAAATAACAAAACAAAAAAAAAAATAAAAAAAAAAAAAATAGATATCAGCATCTATCAGAATTTGTATTACTTACATACCTATGAATTATTATGACAAAAATACCGGAATTCTTTACAATAATGAAAATAATAAATATATCGAAATCTTGCATCCATACATATTAAATGTATCGAGATCTTGCATCCCTACATGTTTTTAAGTATCAGTACGCTTAATGGTTAGTCACCTTTCTCAAATTCCATTAAAACCGAAGGAAAAAAAATCGAAATCTGTTGAACACTTTCACATCAAACATGCAATATATTGCCCTACCATCCTCAACTTGCTTACAATAGAAACCAGTAAGGTCTTGATCAAATAATTCTAAACAATCATCATTTTTATTCCTTTGGACTGTGATTACTAAGAAGCAAAACAACTATTAGCTAATGAAAATAACACATTCCAAGATGTAACTCCGCATACTTACGTCGATTGCAGAATTAAAAGGTTTAATAAACAGTTGTTAATATAATATTTAACCCATAATCAATTCGGTCCCACAAAAACAGCAACGAAATGCACGTTGTGTCATATGCGCGGATGCGAAATAAATATTACCTAATGGGTAATGCAACAAATCATATCTTTCTCTCTAATTTAACACATTTATCGTGCTTATTGTGCAAGCTTAATGCTTATAATTTTTTGGATATATCGTTTTAGAACATTCCAAGAAATTCAAGGCAGCATTTCTGTAATGTATAACTCTGTCCTGTATCTAATCATTTTCGATCATTATTTACCTGACAGCCGGGCACTTCGAAAGGGTAAAGTACAAGACAGTCGGGTCCTTAAAAATGGTTATATACCTGACACTCGGGTACTTCATAATGGCTGTATACCATACGTTAAAATGGCTATATACTAGACACTTGTGTCTATTGTCTCGGCCAACCATGCCTGTATTTTTGATCTTGGAGAGGCCTCAGCATTCGAACCATCGCTGTAAGTGGATAATAGAATGCTCATCTGCAATCTGATGAACACAGTTAGTGCCTTTACAGTGTTTTTAGTAAGAATAATAACATAGAAAAGGCCTTTGCCTGTCGTGATGTTGGTGCCCCTTGTTAGAAATCGAATTACTGGCTATTTGTAGCCACTGATGTCACTGCGTGTGACGTATCATTGAAGTAAAAAAAAAAGTACAAGCGCGATATAACATTAATCTTAGCAGTCCTGATTGTTGTTTCCGCTATTGCTGTTATCATTGTTATTGTTTACTACCAGTTTGTCCCCTGATAAAAGTCATAGCAGTAATCAGCATTCATTAGTATCATTATTATCATCATTTTCATCATCATCTAAGAAAGAAAGGTTGATAATGAAACTTCATTTTCATATATACCAGTGGCAATTACAAATTCTTTCTAACGCACTCCTAATTTTATAACTGCAGCTGGTGACCACGTAAAGTTCGGCTTGCCGATGGCATACTCGGTGACAATGCTTGCCTGGGGTCTTTTGGAATGGAATAAGGCGTACCAGCAGTCGGGGCAGTTGCAGTACATGTTGGATTCCATCAAATGGCCCCTGGACTACCTCTTGAAGTGTCATACGGCTGAACACGAGCTCTATGTACAGGTACGATAACATTTGCTTCCAATTTGTTTGAGTTTTGTTTGTTTTACTGTTGTTTTTTTATAGTATAAACATGGACACATTTATTTTTTCTGCATTGAAATCTAAGAATCTTCGCTCAAGAATAAATTTATGAAATAAAACAATATGCAGCAAAGGTGATAGCAAATGCAGCCCTAAAGTGTTTTAAGAATATAAACATTATCACTAAGTAAGACAAAAGTTGGTTGTCGAAAAGACCACCAAGCTTCCCTGTAAACCGGTGTATGTCTGTACACCTGTTTGTCTGTACAGAGTTTGCATGTGTACAGGTGTTTGTACACCTGTATTTTTCTTTACACCGAGCATGCCTTCGTACTGGTGTTTGTCTGTACACCTGTGTTTCTCTGATACTGCACATGTAATCCCTGCACATTTGAAAGAAAAGACAGGGATCATATGATATTGTTAATCAATCTGTACATGCGTGCTTGCATATATGGCATATAACTCACCCTGTAAAAGCAAAGTGGTTCATACATATGGCATATAACTCACCCTGTAAAAGCAAAGTGGTTCATACATATGGCATATAACTCACCCTGTAAAAGCAAAGTGGTTCATACAGTCATAAAAATAAGTCACAGTAACCGACATCATTTTCCCCTGAATCCCATGAAAGTGGGAATCCTCTTCTAAGTTACTGTAAAATGTCCTGTCAACAACTGAAATTATTTCATGCAACTAACACCTTAGTGATGGGATAAAAGGTGCACAACATAGTAATTAGCATCGGAAAATAGGTCACTGTAACATACTTTTGAGCTGGGGGTGGAGTGGGGGATAAAATGATGCAAGGAACATCCCAACCAAATTTTATGTAAATGGTATGAAAACGAATGAAGATTTGCCATGGGAATAAAACATTGACACTGGAGATCAACCTGCAAACGAACTATAAGTAATTATTGTCCAAAATAGAGGCCACAGTGACCAGCGATTGCCTTGGGTGGTTTCACTATGCTGGAATTAACATCGAGAATGCGTTTCATGAAGATATGACAAAAGCTGTCGGCAGGGGCTCGCACATACAATTTTACAATGAGGTAAATTTAATTTGATTGTGGACTATTGGTGAGCTAATAAATATTGCAATGGCTAGGACATTATTGCGCGAGGAATCTTTATTTAATTTTATATTGAATGTTGCATTTTTCATGTTCATTTCGAAATATTGAAAATACCTCTCCACCGTCACCCCCCCCCCCCTCTGTGTCTCTTGAACTATCTTAAACTAACACAGGTGGGAGACGGTGGTTCCGATCACGGATACTGGGGTAGGCCGGAAAATATGACAATGGCCAGACCAAGTTTCAAGATCACGGAGTCAAAACCAGGAAGTGACGTTGCTGGAGAAACAGCTGCAGCTATGGCCGCCGGATATTTGGTTTTCATGTCTGTCAGTAAGTCATAAAAATGAGTTATTCATAATTCTAGCAAAAGTTTAATTTTCAATTGATCATACACACTAACGCACACACATATGACACACGAATAAAGGAATTTTAAAAAATTCTGGAACTCAGAAATAAATATATAAAGTCTGCAGAAATAAAAAATAAACTTTGTATCAGAGTTGCTTATCACAAATTAGAAAATTAATGTAATGAGACATGTCACTTTGGGGATTTTGTAAATTCGATATTTCAAGACTACCTCACTTTAAAAAGCCAAAATAATGTCAGCTTAGGAATCTAAAGGCAAAGTAGACCAAAATGTTGTAATATATATTAGAAGTTCATGACAATAATATCAGTGATATATGCAATTATGTTGACACGAATCAGATTCACAGTTCAGAAATACATGAGAATGAAGTATTGAAAACATTAAATTTGCTTGAAAGTAACAAATCACCTGGCGAAGATGTGTTTCCATGAGAAGTTTTCAAAAAGATACCATAATATATTATTTAACACTTCTCTTTAATCCTATATTTTACTGTGGTATCTTTCTTGCTAGATGGAGAAAGGGTTTAATTATACCAGTTTTTAAGAAAGGCAACCACTTTGACATGAACAATTATAGAGAAATACCTTTACTATATACGACAAATTATTTACTACAAATTGAAATAAATAATACCGCGGACGCCTACTGGTTATTCGACAGTTAGATATATTTTCATATTGCAATCTCTAATACAGAAATATAAAATTCACACACACACACACACACACACACACACACACACACACACACACACTTTCGAATTGACCAATTGGAGAAGCATTCCGCTCACTATTTGATGATATTTATTCAATTAGGTTAGAGATATATAGACTTCAACATCGTGATTCGCTTAAATTAAAGAACACGTACTTGTTTTGGAGGTTATTGTAAACGTGAAAAGAAAGCAGTTGAAATGGGAAGTTTCAGACTCATTAACTAAGCTCTTTACTAGAGTTATAAATTCTGAATCCTGATATATTTACTACAGTGGATGAAAGTTAAGGTTCTATTTTAGGAATATTTTTTATTTTTCTCAGAAATATCTGAAGTGTAGGTTTCCTAAAAAAGGATTCGTCTACAAGAAGAATTTGTTTTACAGATCAAACATACGCTAACACTCTTTTGTCCCACGCCAGACAGCTCTACGACTTTGCTGTAAACTTCAAGGGTAAATACAGCGACAGTGTGAATGCCGCCGCTGGATACTATAGGTATATTTTCCTTTAGTTTTAGTTTTTTTTTTATGTAATGAAATTTGTGTTTCAACTATAAATAATGTAATGCATCCAAAAGCAAATAAATAAAAGCTGATTTGGGGGCTATGCATAATATTATCTCGTTATCGTCACGGACATTCAGGAAAGAGACATTGGTTAGGCGATATCAAGTTTGAGTCTGAAAAGTAGTACAAACTATCTACAAAATCCAATGTACTTGACGGGCAGATACCACTTTCGTAAAGGTTAAAATGAAAAATTATCAAGTCAAAATTGTTTATGATATCATCCTGTATGGGTATACGGAAATGTATGCATAAGCAGGTTTCACAGTATTACGCATCAATTAAATTAGAAAATATTGTTTTGGAATATTTTGAAATATTTTGCATTAAAACTATATGACAGGAATTATAAGATCTTTTCTCCTGAGCGTCGGAGGTCTTGAAAAAAAACGCACTAGTTAGTATGTGTGACCTAACTGGTTTGGTAACGCATCATAATAAATCTGAAAAACTTTCTTTCAAATTCGTTCAAGAAAATAATGGCTATCATAAAAGAAATACAACTTCCTTGTCATGGAATATCTCGTTTCCATTATTATCTTATTCTTCTCATTGAAATTCTGTGCATACATTCATAAGAGCTCAAAGAATGCCCAAGTCGTAATCTGGTAAAGCATTCTACATAACACGCCCACCGACACCAACGATACATACCAGAAAGTGACGTCAGAGATCACATTAAAATATCAACTGGAGAAGTCATACATTGATATGCATTCTTTGTGTCAGTGTTTTCACCGTTCAAAAAGAAGCATACATAAGATAAAAATATGACAGTGTATGTACTATCAGGTTTATCGATATATAATTAATAAAGATACCATTAAAATGCAGACTCTATAGGTTTTTTTTTGTCTGGACCAATATTAATAATTCTTTTATGCAATATTTTCTGTGAATAATTTTTAAAAATATAATATTTCCAATTCTGACCAATAAATTATGGAGTCATAAGTTACTAACGATATCTCTTTCGTGCTAAAAGCACGGACTATTTTCCATTTGTTACTGTTTAAAACAAATGTGCAATACAGTAACATACGTAACGACGTTTGGGGAAAATTACTGTAAAACAGTTAAACCTAGGAAACATACCGGTTGACGCATAAGTTCCGTATGAGACCAATACAAACATATCAGAATAAAACAGATCAGAACAGAACAAAACCGTTTATTCCTTCTAAAATTTTATATTAATTTACTATAAGTGGTGACAAATATTGTCTGAATATGTACTTTTTTGTGTTGAAAATGTATGTATGTTGTATTTGGAAACTAAACATAAGAGAAACGTTCCTATCTATATAAGCTTAACAACTTTTCAATTATAGTGTATATTACAATTACACAGGAGTACCAAACTCATACTGTTGAACAATTAAATATTATATAATCTTGAATGCTGTTTCTTTACTGACATAAAAACAAATGTCAACGTGTATATTAGGGTACATTTTCTTTCGAGCGACATCCATCACAGCCACTGTCGTCCTCATCGAAAACAACATCGTCGTCATCGTCTTCGTCTTTTAATTATCTGAGTACTCAGCTTCGACAAATCATTAGGAAAAGAGACACTGCAACTTCGATGCACACATGTTAAGCACTTTTTGATCTTGAAGTTTAACCTGAAGACAAAAATATAGTAGTCGTCATATAGACACAGAATATAAGCGGGTGTTGGGTGGGGTGCACAAGACAAGACTGGGTCTTCCACGCTATTGACGTATACTTATATAATTCTTTTAAAAATGAGTAAATATATACAAGCATACATACATACCTGTGTGCGTATGTACGGATATACATATATGCACACAAATGCACGCACAAAAGCAATGCTAAACACATAACGAGGATACTTATGCACATAGACGGTCCAATTTTAGTGTACGTAATTGCATATTAAAAACTTATCTTTATGATTGTTGACAAGATTACTCAAATAAATGGTGTGTGTAGAAATAACGTGTTTCTAAGCTCAATAGACATCCATATTACTTTAAAATCAGTTGTAAATATATTATTCATTATAAGTTTCAAATTGTTTAAATAATTTTACAGGTGTAGAAATATTTCCTGTTGAAAGCAGTTTCAGTAAATTTCTCAACATTTGATCTAATATACACCGATGTAAGCAATACATTTCACAGCTTTTGTAGATAGATTTACAAACGCCTTTGAGGGTAATGACTGATTTCAGTTTTTAAACCCCAACCCCACTTTAATAAAATTCTCAGCTTGAATACTTTTCTCGAGAAGTCTCGAGAAAGCTTTTGAAAGTCATGTTAGGAATCTGATGTCTTATTGATCCAGAAAAAATAACTGAATCTCGATTGCATATATCACGTGTAACAACACGTCGCATCTACTCTGATAGCTAAGGTGATAGAGTGTCCATAATAAAATGGTAACCATGGACTTTATATTGAGTATGTGTCCAAACCTGAAAACTGTATACAAGCGGAGCCATAATGTTGCCGACCAAATATATGGCTGGAATTATGCCTCCACCGTAATGTTTGGTAATCCTTCTACCGTCTGCCCGTGAACCAAAAATGCCCTGTCACTTAATGCAAACTCTGTAGTCGAGAAATCAAAGCTAGTGTAAATATCGTGTAACGAAGCGATATGTCGTTGCTAAAAAATAAACATAATTCTGTAATTTATTATGTCTGTCCATTGAACAGGTCTAATGACTACGTGGACGAGCTTTGTTGGGCGGGAATATGGTTGTACCAGGCCACAAAGGAAGTCAAGTATCTAAGTGACGCAGAGTCGCACCATCAGCCAGGCTCAGCATGGGGTTTATCTTGGGACGACAAGCAGGCCGGATGTTTTGTATGCATGACACGTGAAGGGTTTTTGAAAATAGATCATTGGTTAAGATGAAATTAAGCATCAAACTCACTTGAACGTTGATGCTTTAGATTACACGTGCTTTTTTCTTTTGATCGTTTGGTTCACTATTTGAAAATTTTCGGTTATATGCAAATTCCTCTGATAAAGACCCGTACTGGTAATCCCATCATGCAGACACACCATCTAGGAACACACAAAAGAGCTGTGGGTGGGGTTCCGCCGAAGATTAAAAAGTGAAATAAAATGTGAAATTATTTTGCACTTGGGTACATGATAACCCCTGTGTATGATAATGTCGAGTATATATAATAGTGGGTTAGAAGTCGTAATGTAAATGTAAATATATTTTCTTTATGAAGCATATTTGGTGTTTTTGTTCTGAATTAATAATTAGTATAAAAACGATCTGGCCGTTAACCTAGAGAAATATTCACGTAGACAAAACACACGTAGCAAATACCATCAGGATCGATCCATTCTACTCGACATAAAAAGGGTTCGTAACAAATTTATGCATACTCCACAAGAATTTGGATCTATAGATCTGCTTATAGAGTGATTAAGATTTGTTAAATAAAGGTATATATATATATATATATATATATATATATATATATATATATATATATATATATATATATATATATATATATATATATATATATTACCACAGACCTGATGGTGACCTTCTTGTCTCCTTATAGGCTCTTCTGTATAAATTCACCCATAATAACACCTACAAAGACGACATTGTGCAAACCTTCCACGATTGGATGCCTGGGGGAACAATCCCTTACTCCCCAGGGGGACTCGCCTTCAGACTTCAGTGGGGAACGCTGAGATATGCAGGTTATTTTAGCTGGTGAATCGAAACACCTGAGTTTTCCAGTTAGACGAATAATGCTTGACGTTTTCTTTTGTTTGGTTTCTGTGAGCTCATTGAATGAAGAATACTATTTAATTTTATATGATTGAACGTTTAGGTACTGACGTGGGGTATAGCTCAACTATTGCTCTAGCTGTAAACGAAAATATAGTCATTCACATAATCAACAAACAGAGATGCAATGAAGTTAAGGGCTTTTACAAGGAAACACAATGGGTGAATTTTTGGGAACAGAACATATCCAGCAAAATATTATGCTTTCCAAGACTTGTACTAATAGGCATGCCGATAGTATTATTTTCCAAGTATTATTTTTCAAACAGTTACATAAATTGTATTTAACGGTTCCATCGACAATCAAAATACTGCTCCTGCGTTCTTTACAGTGAATATGGGTTTGATAGCATTGATGGCAGCAGACTTAGGCATAAACCCCCAGCAGTACCGTTGTTGGGCCATTAGTCAGTTCCACTACGCCCTCGGGAATAATCCGCAGAATCGCAGCTATGTCGTTGGATTCGGCAATAACCCCCCACAGAGGCCACATCATCGGTCGAGGTAAGCCAAGATGAACCAGTATATTCTGCAGTATTATGGAAAATGTATATGCTACACTTATTGCAAATGTTAATTTACTAAAAGACAATAAGGGTCTTGCTTCTGAAGTTTTTACTAATTCGATGCTTAGATAACTTTACATATAAGAAAGAAAAACTTTCGTCAATTAATTAAGTACTCCCGGTAGTATTCCCCTCAAATGCAGATAGTATTATATTCTAAAGCATTTTGTGGTACAGAGCACCTAGGGTTTTGGCATTCCTGTAGTCAAAGGCTTGTAAAATTACAAAAGATCCGAAAACGCATTTGCAAGTAATAATCATTACGAGGCAGTTGATAAATTGTGAAATGCAAGGAAAAATCTTAGAGATATTAAAGGTAATTCAAGTTATCTGACAATTTGTGATTTTTCTTCTTCAGTTCATGTCCTATGATACCAGCTCCCTGTGGCTGGGACGAGCAGACCAACACTGGACCAAATCCTCACGTGCTTTATGGCGCTCTCGTTGGAGGCCCAGATCAAAGTGATGTTTATGTCGACGACAGGAAAGATTACGTTAAAAACGAAGTGGCCTGCGATTACAACGCTGGCTTCCAGTCTGGCATAGCTGGTTATATATAT